>JBBPBX010024155.1:0-39910 GCA_038048925.1 Garcialebias charrua | reverse complement strand
TAAAAAGTTAAAGATGCCTCTTCCCTCATGCTGAATGCACCCTCCCCCCACCCCTGCTCAAAAACTGTTGTATAAGATTTGCTCAAACATGTCTCCGTCCCTACCCATCAAGAAAAATCATGGATGAGATGAGCACCCCGCCATGGCAAGTTAACTAGGGGAAACACTGATGTATATTTAAATTTTTCAATTTGTACAAATCCTTTAAGGTTCTTTGTAGTCCACTATTGTCATCACTCTGTTAAATTCAAGTCTCTATTGCAAATCAGTCCGTAAGGCTCAGTGTGATTAACCTGTATAATTAAAGGTTGAATGAATTAATGAATTTGAATTTTAAAATGGAATTTTCTCAGATGAAATTCAATTAAGTGATGCTGAAGAGATGGAAAGTGAGAATGAATCAGATGACAATGATGAAGTACAAGTCCCAGTACAAGTCCCATCAGAAGAGTGCGAAGAAATGCCTGAGGAGACGCTTGACCAGCCTGTGGAAGCTGCAACAAACTCTACAACAACTGTTGACATCCATGACAATAATGATGATGGTACGTTATTTCAACCCAAATTTCATACGTTCCCATGACAAGACTTTTTTAAACGAGTACCCTGATGCATGCTTAATAATCCAGTTAGAAAAATATTTAAAAAAAAGCTAAGTCTGGTCCTCTGGACATTCAAAAAATAAAACAAAACAACGAGGTTAAGTCCGGTCCTCTGGACGAATTATTCAGTAAATAAGAATAAGGACCTGACTTAACCTTGTAATTTTTTTGTACCTGGATTATTAAGCATGTATCAGGATTTTTTTTTAAACTTTTGTGTTATGTTTTCTAGAAGTGTCATCATCCAAAATGGATGAAGCTGTCCCTTCAACTAAAGGTAAGGCAGAGTTTAATGAGGAAGAGCATAAAGTCAAAATACTATACATAGAGATGGAAGACAAAAAAATCCAAAAACATATTTATATGCATGGCGGGGGTGGATGAGGTAGCTCGGTGGTCATTGCCATGGTCTCATAGTCCTGAGGTGGCAGGTTCAAGCCCAGGTTGCATCAAGTAGGACATTTGTTGTAAAACAATAGTCATTTGTTTCAATCTTTCCATTTTTTTCACAATTTTTAAAACTCAAAAGCTGCCAAGATACATGAGAACAAGTTGTTGACTACAATGATTATGAATGATAGTCAAAAAGTAAGTAAAATAAAGTCTACATTTATGTAAAATCCACATTTTAGTTAAAAAAGTGAAACCTCATAATAGCCTATCAATGACCATCATCTACGATAGGCACTGATACATGAAGTTAACATTAGTTCTAAAATAACAGCCGTTTTAGAACTAATGTTGACTTCATGCATACTGTGGTGAACCTTGAAGAAGGTAGAAGCAGAAAGAAAACATGGATGAAAAGTCTTTAGTTGTTACTAATTTCTTTGTATTTTCCTTTTAAACTCTAAGATTTTTAGTCCGTCACATTGACACCATTTGGTCCAATGTATTTATGTATCATGGGTAAAACATGTAACAAAATAAAATGTTAATGTTGATTTTTATGATTTTCCCTCAGCCTGTAATCTGATAAATTCTTTGTCTAAAGTTCTGATGAATTTTGAGTTGCCCAACTACTAAATATACATTTTTTTGTTTCCTCCTTGTTTTCTAGCGAAAAACTCAAGCCCAGGACCAAGAAGAGTAACAAAGAGAAGTTGGTCGAATGCTGAAGTGGCTGCTGTAATGCGTCATTTCAGAAGGCACATAAGTAAAGGAAAACTGGCCAGTAAGAATGAATGCAGCCACTGTAAGATGGTTGAGAGCCCTGTGTTGGATCAAAGAACAGTTCAAAATATAAGAGACTTTGTGAGAAACCGGGGAATAACTGAAATGAGACAAAAACGGAAACAAAACTTATAGATGTGTTACTGTATCTAAAAAAACAAGTCTGGTCCTCTGGACATTCCAAAACAAAACAAAAAAATAGAAATGTTTCGTCTTTCATCCGAAAGACTTCCTCCGTCTGAGATGCTGCATTCAGCTCTGTCTCATAAATAGCACCCTCTCACAGTGGATCAACCAGTTTGCAGGTCCTTCTTGATCATGTGAGCAGTTGGTTTTGGCTGTCATCAGCAAACTGGTTGATCCATTGTGAGAGGGTGCTATTTATGAGACTGAGCTGAATGCAGCACCTCGGACCGAGGAATGGTCAGAGATGGTGTCTAATAGTGGCTGGAGCACTATAAATCATGCCAAGTACAATAAGGCCATTAACATTATCATTCACTGAAGATTTTAAGCTTCTGCATCAGCATCTGAATAAATCAGGAGAAAATGCATTTAGCACCTTGAAAGATGATGCCAGCCCCCAGACTTATGCAGAACTTGTAAAAGTTACACTTGCACAGGTCATTGTGTTCAATTGTAGACGAGCAGGAGAGGTTTCAAAGATGCACCTACAAAGTTTTATGGAGCGTGACACCACCAAGCTCCATGAAGATGATGCCATGGGTTTGTCAACGGTTGAACAGAAGCTCTACAGCCATTTCACTCGGGTTAAAATCATTGGGAAAGAGGCTGAAAGGTTTTAGATATCCCTGTGATGGATTGGAGACTTGTGCAGGTGTCCCTGTGATGGACTGGTGACATGTCCAGATGTCCCTGTGATGGACTGGTGACATGTCCAGATGTCCCTGTGATAGACTGGAGACTTGTCCACGTGTCCCTGTGATGGACTGGTGACTTGTCCAGGTGTCCGTGTGATGGACTGGCGACTTGTCCATGTGTCCCTGTGATGGACTGGAGACCTGTCCAGGTGTCCCTGTGATGGACTGGTGACTTGTGTAGGTGTCCCTGTGATGGACTGGTGACTTGTCCACGTGTCCTTGTGACATACTGGAGACCTGTCCAGGTGTCCCTGTGATGGACTGGAGACTTTTCCATGTGTCCCTGTGATAGAATGGAGAGCTGTCCATGTGTCCCTGTGATGGACTGGAGACATTCACGTGTCCCTGTGATAGACTGGCTGGAGACTTGTCCATATGTCCTTGTGATGGACTGGAGACTTGTCCACGTGTCCCTGTGATGGACTGGAAACTTGTAAATGTGTCCCTGTGATGGACTAGAGACTTATCCACGTGTCCCTGTGATGGACTGGTGACTTGTAAATGTGTCCCTGTGATGGATTGGAGACTTGTCCACGTGTCCCTGTGATTGACTGGAGACTTGTCCATGTGTCCCTGTGATGGACTGGAGACCTGTCCAGGTGTCCCTGTGATGGACTGGAGACTTTTCCATGTGTCCCTGTGATAGACTGGAGAGCTGTCCACGTGTCCCTGTGATAGACTGGAGACTTGTCCATGTGTCCCTGTGATGGACTGGAGACCTGTCCAGGTGTCCCTGTGATGGACTGGAGACTTTTCCATGTGTCCCTGTGATAGACTGGAGAGCTGTCCATGTGTCCCTGTGATGGACTGGAGACATTCACGTGTCCCTGTGATAGACTGGCTGGAGACTTGTCCATATGTCCTTGTGATGGACTGAAGACTTGTCCACGTGTCCCTGTGATGGACTGGAAACTTGTAAATGTGTCCCTGTGATGGACTAGAGACTTATCCACGTGTCCCTGTGATGGACTGGTGACTTGTAAATGTGTCCCTGTGATGGACTGGAGACTTGTCCACGTGTCCCTGTGATGGACTGGAGACTTGTCCATGTGTCCCTGTGATGGACTGGAGACCTGTCCATGTGTCCTGTGATGGACTGGAGACGTTCACGTGTCCCTGTGATAGACTGGAGACTTGTCCATATGTCCTTGTGATGGACTGGAGACTTGTCCATATGTCCTTGTGATGGACTGGAGACTTGTCCATATGTCCTTGTGATAGACTGGAGACCTGTCCAGGTGTCCCTGTGATGGACTGGTGACTTGTGTAGGTGTCCCTGTGATGGACTGGTGACTTGTCCACGTGTCCTTGTGACATACTAGAGACCTGTCCAGGTGTCCCTGTGATGGACTGGAGACTTTTCCATGTGTCCCTGTGATAGAATGGAGAGCTATCCATGTGTCCCTGTGATGGACTGGAGACATTCACGTGTCCCTGTGATAGACTGGCTGGAGACTTGTCCATATGTCCTTGTGATGGACTGGAGACTTGTCCACGTGTCCCTGTGATGGACTGGAAACTTGTAAATGTGTCCCTGTGATGGACTACCTGTGATGGACTGGAGACTTGTCCACGTGTCCCTGTGATGGACTGGAGACTTGTCCATGTATCCCTGTGATGGACTGGAGACCTGTCCAGGTGTCCCTGTGATGGACTGGAGACTTTTCCATGTGTCCCTGTGATAGACTGGAGAGCTGTCCACGTGTCCCTGTGATAGACTGGAGACTTGTCCATGTGTCCCTGTGATGGACTGGAGACCTGTCCAGGTGTCCCTGTGATGGACTGGAGACTTTTCCATGTGTCCCTGTGATAGACTGGAGAGCTGTCCATGTGTCCCTGTGATGGACTGGAGACATTCACGTGTCCCTGTGATAGACTGGCTGGAGACTTGTCCATATGTCCTTGTGATGGACTGAAGACTTGTCCACGTGTCCCTGTGATGGACTGGAAACTTGTAAATGTGTCCCTGTGATGGACTAG
This sequence comes from Garcialebias charrua, assembly GCA_038048925.1. NCBI lineage: Eukaryota > Metazoa > Chordata > Actinopteri > Cyprinodontiformes > Rivulidae > Garcialebias > Garcialebias charrua. The sequence continues at coordinate 35,274 of JBBPBX010024155.1, read as the reverse complement.
AGACTTATCCACGTGTCCCTGTGATGGACTGGTGACTTGTAAATGTGTCCCTGTGATGGACTGGAGACTTGTCCACGTGTCCCTGTGATGGACTGGAGACTTGTCCATGTGTCCCTGTGATGGACTGGAGACCTGTCCATGTGTCCTGTGATGGACTGGAGACGTTCACGTGTCCCTGTGATAGACTGGAGACTTGTCCATATGTCCTTGTGATGGACTGGAGACTTGTCCATATGTCCTTGTGATGGACTGGAGACTTGTCCATATGTCCTTGTGATGGACTGGAGACTTGTCCACATGTCCCTGTGATGGACTGGAGACTTGTCCATATGTCCTTGTGATGGACTGGAGACTTGTCCATATGTCCTTGTGATGGACTGGAGACTTGTCCACGTGTCCCTGTGATGGACTGGAGACTTGTCCATATGTCCTTGTGATGGACTGGAGACTTGTCCACGTGTCCCTGTGATGGACTGGAGACTTGTCCATGTATCCCTGTGATGGACTGGAGACCTGTCCATGTGTCCTATGATGGACTGGAGACGTTCACGTGTCCCTGTGATAGACTGGAGACTTGTCCATATGTCCCTGTGATGAACTGGAGACTTGTGCAGGTGTCCATGTGATGGACTGGAAACTTGTCCACGTGTCCCTGTGATGGACTAGAGACTTGTCCACGTGTCCCTGTGATGTACTGGTGGCTTGTCCAGCTGTCCCTGTGATGGACTGGAGACCTTTCCAGGTGTCCCTGTGATGGACTGGTGACTTGTCCACGTGTCCCTGTGATGGACTGGAGACTTGTCCTTGTGATTGTTGGATATGTGCACCGGCGACCCCCGTGACCCAAAATGGAAGAAACGGGTAAAGATAATGAATGGATGTAGCAAATGGGCAATGTTTAGGCTGATGGTCCTCCTTGATCATGTGAGCAACTGGTTTTGGCTGTCATCATAAAGTCTTTATTTATAAGACTGAGCTGAATACAGTATCTCAGACTAAGGAAGTCTTTCATCCGAAAGACTTCCTCAGTCTGAGATGCATTCAGCTCAGTCTTATAAATAAAGACTTCCTGATGACAGCCAAAACCAGTTGCTCACATGATCAATGAGGACCATCAGCCTAATCATGTGATCATATGAGCAGCTGGTTTTGGCTGTCATCAGCAAACTGTTTGATCCACTTTGAGAGGGTGCTATTTATGAGACTGAGCTGAATGTAGCACCTCAGACTGAGGAAGTCTTTATAAGACTGAGCTGAATACAGCATCTCAGACTGAGGAAGTCTTTCGTCGCTCGTAAGTCGGGGATCACCTGTACTTTACAGTGTGTTGTGATGAACCTTGTAAATAAAGTAAATTTTGTTTTAGAAATATGTTCAGGTTTATAATGTTAATGTTTTATAATATGTAAATATGTCATCTCAGAAGTCTTTCATCGCTCGTAAGTCGGGGATCACCTGTACTTTACATTGTGTTGTGATTAACCCTGCAGAAAAAGTAAAAATTTGTTTTAGAAATATGTATATGTTGATATGTTTTATAATAATGTAAATATGTCACCAGAATTTAAGTTTTTATTTTTTATTTTATTTTAAACATTTGAAGATTTTGTTATTGAAGTTTTTTTAGTGAATGTAAATAAAGTATGTGCATAATTTGTTTAATAAAAGCAGTTCAAAAAATAGTTCTCCTAATGCAGTGTCCTGTCACATTTGTGTGTTTTATGTTAATTTTATGTTAAGTAGGCGGAGTTTAAATGTCCCTTTAAAGACCCCATAATGCATGTTTGTCCTCATAAACCACATTTTTTGACGTCCTTGTAAACCACACTGGAGTCTGGGTGGTAAAACGTGCTGTGAAGCTCCTATCGGAAAGCTAAAGGGACCCAAATTTTTTTCAAAATTTTTAGAGTGCACTGAGCTTGGTCCCAGGTCGCTAGGACCTCGGGAAGGGGTAGACCCCGTATTACACCTTCGGGCGGGTTTGGCGAAAAAGTCCGGCTAAACCACATTGACAAACCTGTGTGTGTGTGTGTGTGTGTGTGTGTGTGTGTGTGTGTGTGTGTGTGTGTGTGTGTGTGTGTGTGTGTGTGTGTGTGTGTGTGTGTGTGTGTGTGTGTGTGTGTAAATTAGCCCACCCTAAAAATATCACCACCAGCCGCCACTGATTATTATTGTCCAATTCCCCAAGATGCACAGAAAACCCTCCGGCACCAACGTTGTACGATAAATGCGAAGGCGGCCATTTTGGAATGATGACCAAATTTGCACACCTTTTTGGCGGTTTACAACCTCCGCATTTGAACAAACTCTTCCTAGGGATTTTGCTCAATCGGGTTCAAACTTGGAAGGTTTCTTCATAAGCTGGTGAAGATTCTCAGTCATCCAGGACATGATAAATCAAAAAGGCGTTCAATTCAGGATCAACTGGACTTTATTTGTAACAGAAAACGTTTCGACTTCTGTTTTTCCCTACTGTTAAGGTGTGATCTGTCAATTTACATGTATGTGTTATTGACTTGTAAGCCTGTATAAAACTTCTCGTTCTCACAGCTTCCATTCAGAATTGAAAAAGACTTCTGGACAGAAGTCGAAACGTTTTCTGTTACAAATAAAGTCCAGTTGATCCTGAATTGAACGCCTTTTTGGTTTCTTCATAAGGCATGGGGGACCGAAAGTTATCAAAACGGTTCGTTTTTAAGCATGCTAAAGGGGCAGAGCCAGATGTCAAATTTCGACATCTCGCCATGAGAAACGATACGCTAATAGCACCTACACGAAAAATGTCTAATACATCAAACCTTCAGTGATTGACCCACATCCGGTCCCCTTTAATACTGAATGGTCAAATCATGACATCACTCAAGCCACACCCCTTGAAAACAGGAAGTGTAAAGTTTTACATTGAACGGTCCCGATTGGACCCCTGTTACCTAATCAGTGTGACAGTGTGTCCAGTGACCGAAGACATGTTGGTGTAACAAGCTTTTCAACACTGACCGTTTTGGGTGGAGCATGTGGGTGTGGAGACGTGGCGAAGTAAGAAGTAACGCCGTCACCACACGTTTGGTTCTGAAATCTACAGATTTGATCCGAGGAGTACCAAAATCAGTATGATCGATCATTAACCCACCCGTTGAACAATGATAATTGTCCAATAGCCTCCATAGCGTCCCCTAGAATATTTTAAAACCTCAGCTCCAAGCCATTTTTGGCACATAAGTATCTTCTCAGGACCTATGAAAAAGTCTCTTGGAGCACTGGTCCAAAACCAATAGGAAGTCGGCCATTTTGGGTCAAAGGGTCATTTTCCGGCATTTCTACTTGCAGATTTTCACGTACTCCTCCTAGGGATTTTGAAGGATTGCCTTCAAACTTGGTTAATATGCCCTTAACACATTAGACAGTGAATGTTATCAGAAGCTTGCATTTTCGTTTATGCTAAAAGGGCTCGGCCAGACTTCAAACTTGTGCTTCACGCCATAAATTTCAAACAACTATAACTTTCATAATGAAAGACCGAAATGCACCAAACTTGGCATGAGTCATCCCTGTTGGATGCCCGACGATCCTTTGTTGTCATGTTGTGATGTCATCAAAGCCCCACCCCCTCAGAACAGGAAGTCACTTTTTACTTGGAAGGCTCCCTCTCTATCAGAGAACTAAGCAAGATGATCCTGTGTGAGAAGTGGCCAAGATGGTGTAGTGGCAAGGGAACTGGACTTGGGATCCGGAGGACCCTGGTTCGAACCCCAGTCACGGCATAGTTTTGTGGTGTGTTTGAGCAGCACATCTAATCACTACTGCTCCCAGGCACGCTTTCTATAGCTGCCCGCTGCCACCTGGTGGTGATTGGGTTAAATGCCGAGTCAAATTTCGTCTTGTGTGGAAACATGCATAGATGACAAAAATATGACATTATTATTATCATTATAACAAGTTGGTCTGAGTTGCTTTAAAGCGCAAAATGTTTTTGCTGGAGGATGTGGGCGTGGCGGCATGACGATCTCCGATGTGACGCCGTCGCCATATGTTTAGCTCTAAATTCCATAGATTTGAACCGAAGTGCACCAAAATCACTACGATCGATCATTATCCACCACTTCAACAGGCTTCCATGATAAGTGGCCAATAGTCTTCACAGCACCCCCTACATTACTACTACAGTTATATTTCAGTGATACATCATCTGATCTGCATAAGATTTATTGTGCTTCAGCAGTGAGCACTTCTACACACATTGATGTTGTTTAACAGATGACTCCAGTGCACCCCTACATTATTCAAACTGTTACATCTTAGGGAAACATAATCCGATATGCACCATATTTATTGTGCATCTTCAGTGAGAACTTTTAGACACATGGTATTGTTGTTTAACATTTCACTCCAGTGTGCCCCTATATTAGTCCATCAATTATATCTCAATGATACATCACCCAATCTGCACCATGCTGCATCATCAGTGAGCACTTATATACACATTGGTATTGTTCTTTAGCATTTGACTCCAGTGCGCCCCCTATATTATTGACATGTCATGTTGAAAAGCATAAAAGAAGTGCACGTGAAACATTTGCCACAAAACAGGAAGACAAAATTACTCCTGTCTGGAAGGTTGGATTTTGGTGAAGGTGATTTAGAAGATTCAGCATATGCGCACTCTGGTGGATGCGTGCAGGAATGGAATGGGAGCGTTCACCATTGCGGCCAGGAGGTGCTGCTGGAGCTCTGGAATTTGTAGGTGATTCTGAAGATTTGGCAAATGCGCACCCTGGTGAACAGGTACGGGAAAGGCACGAGAGCATTTGAGATAGCGAATGGGCGGACTAGCTGGAGTTCCCGCGGTCGCCACAATAAGGCCAGAGCGGCGCTAAGCTGCAAGGGCCTCAATGCTGCTTGCAGCTTTAATTTTTGTTGATTTTAGTTTGGTTATTTTTGTAATAAAACTTCAAAGACAACTTTGGTCTCTTTATTCAGATGAATATTCTTGTGTTATGAAATAAAATTCCCTGTAATTAATGGATTCTACTTCAGTGACTGATTCTGATTAGTAAAGGGTGAATAAGTTGTTGTTGGTCAGTAAACTGACCAGCTGGTGCCAAACTTTAATGAGAGCTAAATAAATAAAACAAATGTAGTGAAGGGGATGTCACCCTTCTTCCTCCATCTCTCTCCTTCTTATTGTTACATTAATGTTGTTTTCTGTTATTTTGTGTGAAGAACAGAATTATTGCTGGGTTTTATTATTTTGTATATGACAGTAAAAAAAAAAGTCACTTTTTTGTCACATTTGGTGCTGGTGAACCCAGTTTTGCAGGCAAGCGGGTGAGGAACACAGGATATATATAAAATAAAGAATTTATTAACAAAAGAGCTGACGGGACAGGAAAAAGCTGATGGGGCAGGGAAAAAAAAGATGAACAGGAGGTACTCGTGCAATAGATAGGTCATCACCGGTGAACAGTAGACAATGCCAGGACAAAGACTAACAGACTTATATAGAGGAAACACTAGACAAAGTGAAGGCACCTGTGAACAATCACAACTGCCAGAGAAGGAGACAAGATGCAAGACATGAACACGATACAAGATGGGGCTAGATACTAGCAAAACCCAAACCCAATGAAGAGAAACCGAGGATCAAGGGGAACACAGACAAAAAACACAACATCAGGGACGAAAACACAACTCCTACAGTGGAGTGGAGCTGAAATCTCTGAGCCTGCTCATCCTTCAGGCAAGCAGAGGGTCATGTATCCACCCCCCAACCCCCCCTTTTGAAATTCTCCCCAGCTCTTTGCCCCACTCCCCTCAGGACGGAGGTTGAGGAGCATCAAATGTAGAACCACTAGACTGAGGAACAGCTTCTACCCTGAGGCTGTTAGACTCATGAATAAATAAATAATAAGAATAAACACTGCAAAATATCACATCATGCTGATGCTGATCTGTTTTCTTGTTGCTGTGTTCATTTGTGACCATCTGCTCATACAGACTCATGTTCGTGCTGCTGTTTATAATGATGTTTTTCCACTACATTAGGGCTTAGTGTATTACTAGTTGATGTTTTTCTTAGTTAATTCTAGATGTTATTACTGTTCTTTTTCTTTTTTTTTTTCTCTTGCATTTGTTGTTGGATGTAACTGGGACCCTGTGTACATAATCTCGTTTTCATCACATGTACCACATGCGGTGCAAATGACAATAAAGACTCTCTGACTCTGACTGACTCTGACTCTTCTGGCTGTGTGAGAGGAATTTCAGGTAAAGGAGAGGGTCTGGGCCTTTTATGCCTACGATCGCTCCTGTGGCGAAGGTAACGTGGACGAGAACCAAGAGGGGGCTGGAACTCCTCTCTGAGCGCAGTCCCTCCTACAGACATAGGTTCTACAGTTGGGAAGTCCAGGACTGTTTCTGCAGCTGGGGATTCCGGGACTGGTTCTAAAGCTGGGTAGTCAATCTCTGGTGGACGACTAGGACTGGTGGAGGTTAGGGCAGAAGACAGTCAGAGGAGCAGCTCCAACCAGCATTTCTCCTCCAGCGCCTCACCCAAGAAGTCCTCCATACTAGGAGAGTCAATCAGCCCAGGGAGACAAATATATTCATCAACATGTCCTTTGTGGCCATCCACTTTCCCCACAGATTGCAGGAGGTAGCCATGTCCACATGCCTCCAGGTTGTGGTGCAAAGTCGCAGATGGTCCTCATCAGAAAGTCCAGAAAGAAAATGCTTGCCTGCTGGGTTCATGGTTGGTCCTGGAATTCTGTCACAATTGGTGCTGGTGAACATAGTTGTTCAGCCAAGCAGGTGAGAAACTCAGGATATATATAAAATAAAGAATTTATTAACTAAACAATAGAGCTGACAGGACAGCAAAAACAAACAAGGACAAACAGGAGGTACTCACACAATTCATTCAACCTTTATTTAGTCAGGTAAATCTTATTGAGCCTCGAGGGCTCATTTACGAAAGCGACCTGCTACAAACTAAAGAATGATGAACAGCAATGATACAAATATAAATACAAATACATTAAACAATAAACAAAAGAAAAAGTAGCAAAAACTAGCAAAAACATTATAAGGTAGATGTACAAAATCAAAAACAGGAACATATCTGCATTGGTTTTTGCCAGGATTCCAACAGATTCTGAAAACCATTTAGAGAGGTCAGGGCCGAGAGCTTCAGATCTTTTTGTAAGATATTCCAGGAAGCAGGAGCAGAATAGGAGAAGGCCCTTTTTCCAAGTTCAGTCCTCACTGACGGAACACTGCAGGTGATCATGTCCTGAGAGCGCACACTGTAGCTGCACTCACGCAAAGACATGTAGGAGGAGATGTATGAGGGCAGCAGACCAAGAAGTGATTTAAAGATGAAAATGTACCAGTGGAAGAGTCTGCGTGAGGTTAATGATGTCCAGTTAACCAGTGAATACAGGGTGCAGTGGTGGGTACGATAATCACAGCCAGTTATGAATCTTAGTGCACCATGATAGACAACATCCAACATCCGCAGGGTGCTTGTAGGAGCATTCATGTAGAGAATGTCACCGTAATCAATGGAGGGAAGGAAAGTCACAGATACAAGGCGTTTCCTAGCATTCAGTGTTAGACATGATTTATTTCTGAAAAAGAAACCCAGTTTAACTTTCAGTTTCTTCACTAGGTTTTCCATGTGGAGTTTAAAAGAGAGATGCGAATCGACCAGGATACCCAAATATTTATATTTATATTTATAATATTTATATTAATATTTATATTGGGTATATTTGGGTAAATATTTATATGAATCAACAAACTCAATAGGGACACCATTTGAGGATAAAATCAAAGGAAGATCTGCTGGGACCGACTTCCTACTTGAAAAAAACATCCCTTTTGTTTTGTCAGCATTTAGGACAAGTTTGAGACAGAACAAATCTGACTGAATGATGTCAAAAGCGGATTGCAGTAACTGGAAAGCCTTAGCTACTGTTTTAGCTCGGCAATAAACAACTGTATCATCAGCATAGAAATGTAAGGATGCATCAGGGATGCTCTGACCTACATTAGCTATGTAGATTGTAAAGAGGGTTGGTCCTAAAACTGAGCCTTGTGGTACACCATTTTTAACTGTTAAATAGCTGGAAGAAGTACCGTTATGTTGAACACATTGCCTCCGATTGGAAAGATAATTAGAAAACCAACCGATTGTGTGATCAGAGAAACCGATTTCTGAGAGCTTATGACACAGGATGTTATGATCCACAGTGTCAAAAGCTTTAGACAGGTCTAAGAAAAGTGCAGCACAATAATTCTTAGCATCCAATGCTTCAACAACGTCATTAAGAACCTTCAGAGAAGCAGTTGTTGTGCTGTGTTTTTTCCTGAAACCAGATTGATGGAGAGGTAAGATGTTAAATGAGTCCAGATAATTTTTGATCTGAGAGTTTATCAGTTTTTCTAGAACCTTGGCTAAAATGCAGAGTTTAGAGATCGGTCGATAATTGTTCAGTGAGGTGGGATCACCTCCCTTCAGCAAAGGAAGAACAAAGGCTGTTTTCCAAGCATCCGGAATGGTGTTTTGGCTTATGGACAGATTAAAGATGTGGGTCACAGGGACTGTGATGATATGAGCAGCCAGCCTTAAGAAATAAGGTGGAAGTTCATCTTGACCTGCAGATTTTTTAGGATCAAGATCTTTTAACAGTTTATTTACCTCACTGACTGAGAACGGAGAAAAAGAGAAGGTGTGATTAACTGAGGATTTACTTGTAGGAGGGATTTGATTTGTAGAAGTTTGATTATTAGATGAAGTGGCTGATTTTCCATTTGTAACTGTGTCAAATAATGAACTAGAAGCAACAAAATGTTTGTTGAAACAGTTCAGGATCTCGTGCTTATTTGACACAGGAACAGAGTCAACAAGAAGTTGTGATGGGAGGTCAGATGATTGGGGGATGCCTGAGAGAGATTTGATGGTTTTCCAGAATTTTTTAGGGTCGTTAAGATTTTTGGAGGTCTGAGATAAGAAGTAATTACGTTTTGCAGCTTTGATGGCAGTTGTGCATTTATTCCTCAGCTGCCGAAATTTCAACCAATCAGAGTCTGAGTCTGATTTTCTTGCTGCGGCCCAAAGATGATCTCTCCTGTGCAGGAGGTCAGCTAGTTCAGGAGTAAACCAGGGGCTGTCACGGCCCTTTATCCTGAACTGCCGGAAAGGAGCGTGTTTGTTTACAAAGAAAATGAAACTATTATGAAAATAGTTCCAAGCGGTGTTCACGTCGTTGATTAGTAGAATACGTTGCCAATCAAAGTGGGATAGATCCCAAAGGAATGACTGTTCACAGAAACGTTTCAAATCCCTTTTTTGAATTATTCTGGGCTTAGCAGGTGGAAGTTTAGTAGATCTAAGAGCTGCTATTACGGAATGATCACTCAAAATGTTAGCAAATACACCTGTACCAGGAAATTTATGAGGTGCATTTGTGAAAAACAGATCTAAGGTGGAAGATTTTTCGGGACATTTTTTGTTTGGTCTGGTGGGAGAATCGATAAGTTGTGTTAGATTGAGAGATAGGCAACATTCCTTGAATTTATCACAGAGGGGGGTCGACTTATTCCAATCAATGTTGAAATCTCCTACCATAACAATCTCATTGTGTTTTAAATTTCCTATGAATTCAGTCAGGGAGGACAGAGCTTCAGGTATTCCGGAGGGGGGACGATAACAACCTACAACAGTTAAGATCTGACCTCCCTTCAAACTGATGTTCACCGCTAAAGCCTCAAACTGGTTTGTGATTGTTTTTTTAGACGCAATCCGGGCAGCCAAAGAGTCTCTGATGTAAATAGCGACTCCACCTCCCATTTTATTACGATCACAACGATAGATCTTAAATTCTTTGATTGCCAGGTCATTTTTCAAAACAGATTTGTTGAGCCAAGTTTCAGAGATAACGATCACATCTGCCCCAGAAGAACTGATTAGGATTTTCAATTCATCAAGTTTTTTTAGAAGGCTACGAGCGTTTACATGCAGGAAATGGAGACCTGAATTATTTTTAAACTCACTGGGAGTACTGTAGTTAATGGATGGACCTGGGTTGGGCTGAATCCCTGAGATCAATAACAACATTAATATCAGACATTTACTTGACTTCTTTGTCACTGATGTGTAATTACAGGAGTTAACAGTGTGACATTTTGCACCCATAATTGAACCATGAGAAACATTGATGAAGACACGATCATTCAGAACCCAAAAACAATGAAAGTTGCAGTGATGGGCAGATCCAGATGTGTTGATAAGATTCAGTGATTCCAGGTAGTCTGAGAACTGAAAATAATGACAGTAATATGAATGATGCAGAAAAGACTCCGACCATAAAGCGTCACAAATTAAGTGGGCAAACAGTTCCTTTGTGGAGGCCCAACTACAGTTTGTGTGAGGGGGATCTAGTCCCCCTGTGAATATAAATGGATGTGGCCCTGGTAAACACAAGCTGGATCCAAAATCAACGGGTAGAAACAAGCAATTTGCAGTAAACAGCAGAGTGAGCTCTCAGAAAAGCCTCCTAGAATTAAAGGCATGATTATATCCTGTATCAGGACAGCAAAGGGACAACAGCGTGAATATCACCAAACAACAGCGACAGTAGCTCCTGATCCTCAGCGGCGCACGTTTCTCTCCGCCCATCTGATCCACAAGCAGCTCCCAACACTGTGGAACAGGCACCAAACAGCGACAATCCTGATCCTCCGCGCTTCATTTTCTGCTCGTCTGATCCACAAACAGCTCTCAATAGTTCACAACGGTGTGAAAACAGGCACCAAACAGCGACGATCCTGATCCTCCGCGCTTCACTCTCCGCTTTTGATCCACAAACAGCCCACAAACAACGAAATGAGGCTCTTTAAAGTTATCTGCAGCAGGTAAGATGCTTGTTGTTGAGCTCACAACAACAAATGAGGCTCTTTACAGAGTTATCTACAGCAGATAAGATATTTGTTGTTGTTGAGGTATTGGTTTCTTCAAAAATGAGGCTCTTTAAAAAGTTATCTACAGCAGGTAAGATGTTCGTTATTATTGCTGCTCCCCTCTTCAGCCTGAAAAAGCCACCTCCAGAAAAAAACATAGCAAGTCTTACCAGAGGTTGCTGAAATCTATACTGAATCTCTCAGCTCCAGAATGATTTCAGCAGCAGTTCAAACATTTCATTCAGCGTTTATTTCTACAGGCTAGCCTCGTTGAGCCACAGGGACTCATTTACAAGAGGGACCTGTCTCACTCACTCACACCTAGGGTCAATTTAGAGTCACCAATCAGCCTAACATGCATGTTTTTGGTCTGTGGGAGGAAACCGGAGTACCCGGAGAAAACCCACGCATGCACGGAGAGAACATGCAAACTCCACCCAGAAAGGCCCCCCGGGCCGGGACTTGAACCTGGGACCTTCTCGCTGAGAGGCAGCAGCTCTACCAGTTGTGCCACCGTGCTACCAAACATCCGCGCGTCCCTCAGATGAACGCGCGTGCGCGCAGAATGAGCACAGAGCAGAGAGAGTGCAGCTCCAGTCGGGTTACAGCTGCAGCATCCTCACGTGCAAAGATGGGCTCAGGTTCCACGGAGGTGAAACAGACTTAATGTGGACTTAATGTAGATGATGTCCCCATAGCCAGTTCGGTTCGGTTCTGGTCCGGTCAAAAACCCTAACCCCCCCGGAGTTGAGCTGATGCAGTCGCTGCGTGCAGACGTGTGTCAGTGAGCTCCAGGTATACCTCAGCAGTGTTGGATTTATATAAGCGACTACGTTGCTTTAGACGCTAAAATTTATTCACGACACAGTGGACAAATACTACCCAAACCTGACCAATTTGGAACTGAATTTTTGTCGTTTTTTGGACGTTTTTTTTTTTTTGTCGGCGTAAAACCTTCTAACGTGAGGAAGATAACGGCTGAACAAGAAAAACTAACTTTAAAATCCCTGATGAAGGCTATCCGTGAGTCGAAAGAAGAGCTCACTATCCATATAAATCAAAAAATAGACAATATCCAACAATCCTTAACAAAAATTGAACCGTCATGCTCCACGCTGGCTGAGCAGGTGCAGGAAATTGAGACCAGAATTGGCGCTAAAGAAGACAACCTCTCTGACGCACAAGCGCGCATAATTAAAATGGAGAAGGAAATAACTTACCTGAAGGAGAAAACGGACGACTTGGAAAACCGGAGCAGAAGATCAAATATCAAAATTATAAATATTCCAGAAAAGTCCGAAGTCACCGACATGGTTGGTTACGTGGAGCGACTAATCCCACAGCTTCTCGGGGAGGAGCACTTCCCAGCCCCGGTCATCATCGAGAGAGCGCACCGCCTGGGGAGGGCGTCGGAGCGGACCAGACCTATTCTCGTGAAGTTTCTGAATTCCAGAGACAAAGACAAAGTACTTTGTTTGGCCAGGGACAAGGGGACGGTAAAGTTGGGTAAAAATCGAATCTAATTTTACCCAGATTACAGCACCGAGGTGCAACGCAAAATGCTCGCTTTCAGCGAGGTGAAGAAAAAACTACAGGAGAAAAATATTGAATATGCCAGCCGCTACCCTACTAAACTGAGGATCCGACACGCAGGTGGATTTAAACTTTTTACAACCCCATCTGAGGTGGAGGCCTTCCTGTCCACTGTGCAAGATGAGGGATACCCAAGTAACAGGGAACGTTAAACTAACGTTCTGGTATGGTTCTTACATGGTTCTGTTAGATCACAACATTCTTAAAACGTTCTTTGAAGGTTTTGACTAACGTTTGAACAAACCTAGATATAACGTTCTAACCTAGCGTTATTATAACGTTAAACAAACGTTCCCTTTGCCACCTGCCAGTTTCTTTACACAAAGTATTTTCACACTGGTTTATTTTTAGTACTTCTGTTTTAAACGTTTTGTCAGTTTTTTTAAACAGCTCGAGCTGTTTTTTTATATTGTTGTATATATATATATATAAATATATATATATATATATATATAGTATATTGTTATTATTATTATTGAGCATGCATCAGGGTATTATTATTATCATCATTATTATTATCATTATTCAATTTTATTCTGCGTTACTCCAGGCGTGAAACGTGAAGTTGTTTGCTTTCTGCCATTTTTCTATTTGTGGTCTTCATGCGTTATGATTGGATTGGGGGTAGAACGTGATCATGTACGTCCCAACCAATCAACGCCACTCTTGCTTGTCAGGTTGCATGTGAACTTTGTCCTAACCAATCAACGCCACTCTTGTTTATCGGGGGAAGTAGCATGTGATCATATCCAACCAATCAACGCCTCTTGCTTCGCGCGCTTCGTTCAAATGTAGCTATTTCCTTTTCATCTGTTGGACAAGAAGCTCTTGTTGTCTCGGACTCAGCGCTCGTAAAACTTGCTTTTTATTAGACGTCGACTGGTCTGACTCTGGACGACGACTGGACATTCAGTTGGAAGTTGAAGGTAATCGGTTCTGTTTTCTTTATTTGCTAGCTGTTTTAGCTCTGTTCACTTGAATGAACAAAACCTGCTGTTGCTAAAAGCTAAGCTAACAACGAGCTAAAACGGGTGTGTGTGCTGCTGAGGCAGATAATTTGAGGCAAGTAAAACACTGCAGGTTAGGTTATTCTAGCGTTTAAATAAGCCATATATGCTACGAGTTATTTATTTTTTTTGGCTTAGTTCCTGGATGGTTTTTCAAAGAGACAAGGCCCCGCATACTCGCGCTGTTTGTATCGCATGTCCGTTAACACACATGCGCTCACTAGCCAGCAGAACAATAACCGCAGCCATGCTGAAATACTAATTTACTTTAAATACGTATTTCGGCAACATTACTGTTTTTGTAGCTGCTTCAGGCAGAAAACAAGAGGTTGAAGAGACCGTGTGAATGAGATATATCTCATTCACACAGTCTTGAGAGGTCTTGAGAGTCAATAACTTTCAGAGAGTTTCATTAATGATTTACTGGTACATGAGATATTTTACTAACAGACACACAGGCAGGCTAATATGAGTGCCAGACTTTGGTGGTGGTGGTGCTAAACAGTTCATAGTAACACAGCAGAGGTGTTTGTCCCTTGTTGATGTGAATCTTTAGGTCTGAATCCTCTTTATTTGTCTCTAAGTTGATGGATGCATCAAAGTGATGCATGTGGAACAGAAACTAAAGATTTCTCACATGTTCCCAGTCTCCAAGAGCAGCTGCCCAACCTAAACATGTGTAACTGCTTTCTGTTCTGGTGTTTTCTGTTTTTATTGCAGGTCATGACCTTGCTTTAACTTCACATGTTCATGTTTGTGTCTCTTTCAACAGACAAAACCTGTTGCACCTGACCTCATGGGCAGACCTGTGTCCTCTGCTCTCTCCTCACCATCCTCCTGTAGCTCCTCTCCATCATCACCTGTGCGTCAACACCTTGTGCCTAACAGTGAGTTGAACTTGTTTTCTGTCTGTGTTTTCTGTTTTTATTGCAGGTCATGACCCTGCTTTAACTTCACATGTTCATGTTTGTGTCTCTTTCAACAGACAAAACCTGTTGCACCTGACCTCATGGGCAGACCTGTGTCCTCTGCTCTCTCCTCACCATCCTCCTGCAGCTCCTCTCCATCATCACCTGTGCGTCAACACCTTGTGCCTAACAGTGAGTTGAACTTGTTTTCTGTCTGTGTTTTCTGTTTTTATTGCAGGTCATGACCCTGCTTTAACTTCACATGTTCATGTTTGTGTCTCTTTCAACAGACAAAACCTGTTGCACCTTACCTCATGGGCAGACCTGTGTCCTCTGCTCTCTCCTGCTGCTTCCTGCAGCTCCTCTCCATCATCACCTGTGCGTCAACCCCTTGTGCCTAACAGTGAGTTGAACTTGTTTTCTGTCTGTGTTTTCTGTTTTTATTGCGGGTCATGGCCCTGCTTTAACTTAACATGTTCATGTTTGTGTCTCTTTCAACAGACAAAACCTGTTGCACCTGACCTCATGGGCAGACCTGTGTCCTTTGCTCTCTGCTCACCATCCTACTACCTCCTGCAGCTCCTCTCCATCCATCACCTGTACATCAACACCTTGTGCCTAACCCTGTCATGTATCCACATCAATGACTGCTGCCAAAACAGGAAAACACACCTGACCTGATGGACAGACCTGCTCTCATCAAGACCACACACCTGACCTGAACTCACATCTGGACTCCCATGTTCATTCATTCAACCTTTATTTAGTCAGGTAAATCTCATTGAGCCTCGAGGGCTCATTTACGAAAGCGTCCTGCTACAAACTAAACTATGTACCCATCATTCAGTGTTTCCCCTACCATTATACAAGCGGGGTGCGCCACCCCGTCAACAGAACTGAGCACCCCGCCTACCAGACCAAACTTGACCCCCCACCCACCCAGCACTGGCATAGCACTAAGCTAGCAGCACAAAATACAGGCTCTCTAGCTAAAAAGCTAAAGGGAGCGCTCACGTTGCCTCTCCCCTCGTGCTGAATGCCCCCTGCCCCTACAAGCTGCACTCAGACGTGTCCGTCCCCCCGTCAACAAAAATCATGGATGAGATGAGCACCCGCCATGGCAAGTTAACTAGGGGAAACACTGCATCATTCATGGTTGAATCATTGCTCAATGGCTAAGCTGTTCCATCTGATCCATGTTTGAACATGAGAACCACCTAATAAGCCTGTCTACCTCAACTTCAATCAAAGTAAGGGAATTTTCTATGCTTTTTTTGTGCTGCTTCTAGCTTTTTAAAGTTCCTGGACTGTACACTAAGGCACTGGTTTTTCATACATGATGGTTGCAACATGTTTCTGATGGATGTCAATTGCTCCTGATGATGTGATTTGATAATGATAGTTGAAAACTGTTTATGATGGATACCAATTGCTCCTGATGGTTGAGAAATGTTTATGATGGATCTGCTTTGCTAATGATGGTTGAGAACTGTTTCTGAAACAACACTGAAGTTGTTTATATGTGAACACATGTTGGATCACCAGATTTCTCGCTCCATGTTTTAAAAGGAGGATTAGCTGAAAGTATTTTGTTAGATCACCAGATTTCACGCTCCATGTTTTAAAAAGGAGGATTATCTGAATGTATTTATGTCGGATCACCAGATTACTCGCCCCTTGTTTTTGAAAGAGGGTTAGTTTTACTAGAACTTCATACTGAATATGTGACCCATCACATCATCAAACAGGGGTTAAAGTCAAATTTGGTCAAAATGACCTACAAGCAAACATATATATTACTGACTTTTAGAAATACATTTTCTTACTTAGATCATCCTGACAAATTCATCGTATTGTCTTAATAATCAGGAAAATGGTTTGATATTTGGTGTGAAGATTTTATTTCAGATATTTAATTTAAACCATTTGATAAGTTATTCATTCATCTTATTTACTATCTAAATTTACGCAAACCACTTTGAAAAATAAACCTATTTGATGTGATGGGTCACAAATTTATTATTCAGCTTCTTTTGTTGGATTTGATTTAAGAATTGTGGACATTTTTAATAAAACTTGAAAGATTTCATTTGTGCAATGGAGATTTATTTAGCCAACTTAAATTTCTCATTACAATGACAGTATTGTACAGGTACTTGTATTTGAAAGCTAGAAATCATGGCAAAACACATATTTAATTTGATTTATGTTCAAGCTGGACTTTTAAGTTTAAAGAAAGGGACAATGTAGTTTGGAATAGTTCACATTTTTGGTTTGGAAAAAATAAACATTTGAGTTTTCTTTCTTATAACACGTGTACTTTTGTTTGCAATTGTTCTCTCTGGGAGGTTAAAAACATTGTTCAGTAGATGAATAAATAACTTTGAATCTATTTTGATTGTTCATAATTTGCATTAAATGTATGAATCCATATAATAATAATAATAATAAAATTTATGGAATGTTCTTAGAAAGTTCTAGCATAACGTTCACACCTAACGTTCTGAGAACCACGAGAAAACTCCACACCCTAACGTTCATGCAACGTTAGGAGGTAACGTTCCCGTAACCTAAAAATAACGTTCTCAGAACGCTCTTCTGTTACTTGGGAGAACATTTCCTTCACACTATGACAAGGCACCATGACTAACGGTAAAACAATGTTGCATAAAATAATCCATAATTACTATGCCTCAAATGTTAAACCATTTTTATTTAGTCACTTGTGTCTAATAATATCATACTGTAGGCTATGTGCGATAAGTACAATATGTTAAGTAAAGTTAATATATATATGCATGCTGTGTATGTGCATGTGTGTGTGCATGTGTGTGCATGTATGTACAGTATATATGTGTATGTGTGTGTATATATATGTGTAGCCTATATGTATGTGTATGGATATGTATGTATGTTTATGTGTGTATATATGTATGTATATGTATATATATGTATATGTGTATGTATGTATATGTATGTGTGTGTATGTGTATGTACTGCATATGTTTTGTTTATTTTTGCTGGAGCAATCGTAAGATTTTTTTTCCCTCTCTTTAGAATAATTGTACCTGCTGAGGATACCACAAATGTTTAGAAGTGGAGGTTAACCCACAGTCTGTTTTTTGTTTAGTGGGAGTTAAAGTTTTTTTTTTTTTTAATTTTTAATTTAATTTTTTCATTTTTGGGGGGGTTTGGGGGGTACTCTCTCTATGAGGTTCACTCTGTGAAAATTGGGTCAGAGATTTTCTTATTTTCTTCAAGTTATGAACATATTAAAACTGTCAATTAACCAGAATTTTTTAAAATAATACTCAAAAATGAACAAGACAGGATAACTAAATTGTATTTCATTTAATGTTAGAGGGATTAACAATCCCATTAAAAGGAAGAAAGTGCTAACATACCTCAAGAAACAAGGCACAGACCGCCTTTATTCAAGAGACTCATCTTACAGATTTAGAACATTTAAAATTACGCCGGGATTGGGTTGGTCATGTATTTTATTCTTCTTTTACATCCAATGCCAGAGGTGTAGCCTTGCTTATTAATAAAAACCTCAGATTTCGGTTAAATTATATGGAAAATGATAGAGCTGGCAGATTGATTTTGATAGACTGTGTTATAAATACAAACAGGGTAATTCTAGTGTCTGTATATGGTCCAAATTTAGACAATCCAGAATTCTTTAATGATTTAATTCTAAAACTGGCAACGGTTGAAGCTCCGTGTATTTTGGGCGGCAATTACAACCTGGTTTTAAGTCCAACAATGGACCGCTCTTCTTCCAAACCTGCTACACTGTCTAGAGCAGCGGTGGCACTGACTCAGGGTATGAAAGAAATAGGATTGGGAGATGTATGGCGTTTATGTAATCCAACCTGCAAAGATTATTCATTCTATTCCAATGTCCACAACACATATTCAAGAATTGACTTGTTCCTGGCCTCACACTCACTTTTGTCACAAATTAAAACTTGTTCTTATTTAGCAGCTACAATATCGGACCATAACCCCATACAAATGAAACTAGATTTTTGTCATCATACTTACTCTTCTCCTGGATGGAGATTCAGAGAATATCTTCTTAGAGATCCTGAGTTTGTCAGTTTTATGAATACCAAAATTGATATATACCTGGAAGTAAATTTGAATACCTCCTCACATTCAAATATATGGGAAGCCCTCAAAGCTTATATGAGGGGTCACATTATTTCATATGTATGGAAGCCCATTTCCGCCAGTCTATTAAAAAATTTTGCAGAAATTATCTCAAAATTTTGAGATACTAAGTCAAAATTTTGAAATACTATCTCAAAATTTTGAGATACTGTCAAAATGAGATACTAAGTCAAAATTTTGAGATACTAACTCAAAATTTTGAGATACTGTCAAAATTTTGAGATACTATGTCAAAATTTTGAGATAGTATCTCAAAATTTTGAGATACTAAGTCAAAATTTTGAGATACTATCTCAAAATTTTGAGATAACATGAGTTGGCCCTAGTTTGAGATATGCGCAACTTCATAGAAAGAAATGGATATTGATAACATAATTGAGCAATACTTCAGAAGGGGTTTTACTAATCTTGAAATTTAGCGAGTTTTGGAAGAAACCCATAATGTTAAATTAAGTATCCGGACGCTGGAGAGAAGACGGCAAAAGAAGCGCCTGTGGCGTAGAAAAAATAAGACAGATGTTGCAGATGTGGCCTCTTTTATAGAAGAACAACTACAAGGATATGGGAGACAGCACGGCTACAGGTGGATGCACCAGAAGTGTTGGATGGCTGGCATAGTCACAGACAGGGAAACAGTACGTCTTTTGATGCGCCTATTGGATCACTTTGGAAGCCCATTTCCGCCAGTCTATTAAAAAAATTTGCAGAAATTATCTCAAAATTTTGAGATAGTATCTCGAGATACTATCTCAAAATTTTGAGATGCTAAGTCAAAATTTGGAGATAGTATCTCAAAATTTTGAGATAATTTCTGCAATTTTTTTAATAGACTGGCGGAAATGGGCTTCCATACTTTGTTTCATATAAAAACAAACAAAAACGGGAACAGATTACTCAATTACAAAAAGACATAAGGACTTTGGAGAAGGACCATTCAAGAACAAAAAATCCCCCAGAATTACTTAGTATATTAAAACAAAAGCGGGTTTCATATGACATACTGTGTACTACTTGTCTGTATATGACCTGGGTGTCTCAGACCACAGGGTCATCTCCCTGGAAGTGCCTTCAACTTCACCTGCTTCTAACCCAAAACGACCTATCCAGTTCCGTGACTATAAAAACATTTCCCCTGATGTTTTGTCTGCTGATCTTCACACCCTGACTGCTGTCAATCACTCATCTGCAGATGACTCTGTGGATTATTACAACCAATCTCTCCAGGAGCTTCTGGACCTACATGCTCCCCTGAAGTCAAGACTGGTGTCTTTCTCCCGTTCAGCCCCCTGGTACACTGATGAGCTGCGCAGGATGAAGGCAACTGGCCGTGCTATTGAGAGACGTGTAAAATCATCTGGTCTCTCTGTGCACAAGCAAGCGTACAAAGAACATCAGAAAGCGTACGCCTATTCGCTTAAAGAAGCACGCTCCAAATATTATTCCAACATCATCAACACCTGCCCTGGAAACTCTAAACAGCTCTTCTCCACAATAACTCATCTGCTTAATCCCATTAAACAAACTCATGAGGACTCTGTTCAAAAATGCAACCTGTTCCTCTCATCATTTAAAAACAAAGTTGACACTATCAGATCTCAGCTCCACAACCTCCCTGATCTTAGTGTACCATCTACCCGTCTGCTTTCTGGGACCCTGAGCAGCTTTGATGAAGTCGTTCAGAGTGAGGTAGAGACCATCCTCAAGAAAATGAAGCCTTCATCCTGCGCCCTGGATCCCTTCCCCTCGTCTCTCATAAAATCCAATCACTCTGCAATAAGCCCATTAATCACACAAATAATAAACAAGTCTCTACAATCTGGTCATGTTCCATTGCCTCTAAAAACTGCCATCATTAGGCCTCTTCTGAAAAAATCTAATTTGGATCCCGACATTTTTTCTAATTACCGCCCAATTTCCCACCTCCCATTTCTGTCCAAAGTGCTGGAGAAAGCAGTTGCTGCTCAGCTGCAGGAACACCTACAACAACACTCTCTGTATGAGAAATTCCAGTCTGGATTCAGAGCAGCTCACAGTACTGAGACTGCACTGCTGAGAGTAACAAATGATGTCCTCATGGCTGCTGACACTGGTTCTCCCTCCATCCTTGTCCTCCTTGACCTCACTGCAGCCTTCGACACTGTGGACCATAATATCCTCCTCCACCGTCTTCATGTGGAGGTCGGTCTCTGTGACATTGTCCTGGACTGGTTCAGATCTTTCCTCTCCGATAGGCTGGAATGTGTTAGCCTTGGCAATGCCACTTCCCAGACAGTCGGTGTCTCCTGTGGTGTCCCTCAGGGGTCAGTTCTGGGGCCCCTGCTGTTTTCCCTCTACATGCTGCCTTTAGGTCAAATTATCAATCAGTTCAACATTTCTTTTCACTGCTATGCCGACGACACACAGCTTTACATCAGGACTGGAACATCATCATCATCCCTATCTCCGTCTTCACTCACTGTTCTCTCTGCCTGCCTGGAGGAAATAAAGGCATGGATGAATCAGAATTTTCTTCAATTAAACTGCTCGAAGACTGAGGCCATATTGATTGGCACCCCTCACCAGATACAAACATCAACTTTAACAACAATCTCCTTCTCTGGTCAAGACATCCCCCTCTCCACCTCTGTTACAAATCTTGGAATAAAAATGGACTCTCATCTTACATTTGAAAATCACATTAAGCATCTGTTTAAAACCTGCTTCTTCCATCTTCGAAACATCTCCAGACTTCGCCCATCTCTGACTTTTCCTGATGCTGAGAAACTCGTCCATGCCTTTGTCTCCTCCAGGCTCGACTACTGCAACTCCCTGTTTATTGGTATCCCTGGCAAAAACCTTCAGAAACTTCAATACATTCAAAACAGTGCAGCTAGGATTCTGTTGAGAGTTCGTAAATTTGAACATATTACACCCATTCTCCATAACCTCCATTGGCTTCCTGTCACCTACAGAATTCAATACAAAACTGCTCTCATTACCCATCAATGCTTGCACGGCACTTCACCTGACTATCTAAAGGACATTCTTGCACCATATTCATCCACCCGGTCTCTACGATCACAGAACAGTAATTTCCTTTATATTCCTCGGACCAAATTGAGGACCATGGGAGACCGAGCATTCTGTGTGGCTGCCCCCCGCCTGTGGAACTCCCTCCCTGATGACCTGAGAGCTCCACAGTCACTGGTTGACTTTAAAAGCAGCATAAAGACCTTTCTTTTTAAGCAAGCCTATTCTGCCTCCACATGATTTTATCTTTGATCTTAGCTGATATCATTATTGATTTTACTTGATTTTATTGATTTTACTTGTTTTATTTTATTTATTTTTTAAGCAAGCCTAATCTGCATCCACATGATTTTATCTTGATCTTAGTCGATATTATTATTGATTTTATTTGATTTTATCACTTGTTTTATTTTGATCTTTGCTTTATTACAATTTGTAGCACTTTGAGATTTTTATTAATGAAAAGTGCATTATAAATGGAATTCATTATTATTATTATTATTACTAGTAAAGCTGAGGCAGCAATGGCTAGAACAAAATATCACTACTACGAATTCGGTAATAAAACAAGCAAATTATTGGCGTGGCAGATAAAAAAGGAGGACAATGAAAAATGTATTCAAAGTATTACAACAAATGATGGAAGACTTTTAGAAAATGCAAAAGACATAAATATGGAATTTAAAAAATACTATCAAACGTTATATAAATCTGGACTTGGCAGAGACAATGTAGATATAAAACAATTTTTAAATAAATTACAACTACCCAAGATTGACGAAACTGATAAAGACATACTGGAGGGTGAAATAAGTGAAGAGGAGGTTCAACTTGCTGTTAAATCATTACAAAATCACAAAGCCCCGGGGCCAGACGGCTTTCCAATAGAATACTTTAAAACCTTTTCAAATAAATTAATTACTCCTCTTACAAACATGATCAAGGAGGCATTCGAAAAGACAGCACTTCCACAATCTTTAGAATTAGCAACAATAACATTACTTCCCAAACCTGGAAAAGATGTACAAAAGTGCAGTAACTATAGACCCCTCAGTCTTCTCAACTCCGACTATAAGATCTTGTCTAAAATAATAGCATCCCGACTGGAGAAAATAATTCCAAAAATTATTCATGCAGACCAAACAGGTTTTGTTAAAAACCGACAAGGAGCAGACAATATTCGGAGGTTGTTTCACATTATTGATATTGCTAAAAGAAAGAGGTACCCCCTGGCAATACTTTCTATGGATGCTGAGAAAGCGTTTGACAGAATTGAACTTGATTTTCTTTTTGAAACCCTGAGAGCTATGAATTTTGGTGAAACCTTTATTAGATATATAAGAACACTCTTTAACAACCCTAGGTCACAGATTTTGACTAATGGGGTTTTGTCAGACGCCTTCTCGCTTTCCCGAGGCTGTAGACAGGGATGCCCAAGTTCTCCTAGTCTATTTTCCATTGCTATAGAACCATTAGCGATTGCTATCCGCTCTGATTTATCCATCACAGGAATGAGGGTAGGTATAGAAGAACATAAACTTGCGCTATATGCGGACGATTTATTGGTATTTACAACTCAGCCTTCTGCCTCCTTTCCATCTTTACTGGCATGCCTTGGGTCATACAGCAGAGTTTCAGGCTACAAAATTAATTATTCCAAGAGTGAAGCGTTTCCACTCAATATGACAGAACAGGAGACACAATTACTACCTGGTTCATTTAAATGGTGCACGGACGGTTTTACATACCTTGGTATTAATATTAGTTCCTCGTATGATCAAATTTACCAAAAGAATTACACATCATTAATTAATAAAACTAAAGCAGAGTTGGAACGATGGATGGATCTCCCACTATCTTTAATTGGCAGAGTTAATTCAATTAAAATGTCTATACTACCTAAATTTATTTACTTATTTCAATGTATCCCCTTAAAAGTTCCAATGACATTAAAAAAAAAAATTAGATAAAGCACTATCTCTATTTTTATGGCAAAAAATGGTCCCAAGAGTTAAGCTTCTTACGTTACAGGCTCCTTATGCTAAAGGCGGATTGAATCTTCCAAATTTTAGAATATATTATTTAACCACCCAGCTCCGTATTCTATGGATGTGGACTTATTCGAATGGCAACAATATGAGGTGGCTCTCTATAGAACAACAAGAATTAAAATCTGTATCATTGGCAATTATTCCATTCTTGGGTTCAAAAAAGCAACTGACTAAAATTACATCAAATCCTTTAATTTTAGCTACCTACGATGCATGGCTTCAGTTACATACTCTCTTAAAACTAAACACACGATTTTGGTTAACATGCCACTTAAAGGTAACCCTAATATTCCTAAACCTATAACAGATGGTATACTACAAACTTGGAATAGAAAAGGCATTAGAACAGTCAGCAACCTCTATATTAATAATGTCTTTGCCAGCTTCAGTCAATTGTCTGAATGCTACGACATACATAGGCACAATCACTTCAAATATTTTCAGATTAGACATTGGATTAAGAGCCTAACATTAGAGATATTTCCGAATAAACCAGATGAAACTCTGTTGGAAACATGCTTACTAGACCCCAAACGTACCAATACAAAAGGACTTGTTTCTTGTGTTTATAAAACTGTTATTGACCATTTACCAGCTTATGAGAAGTACTCAAATAAATCAAAATGGGAATTGGATTTAAATTGTAAATATGATGACAAAAACTGGAATACATTACTAAATTCATCCCAAACAATATTACGATCAACAAAACACAGGCAAACTCAATTTATTATTTTTCACCGCATATATTATACCCCATATAAATTGAATAAAATGAATGCCAATATCACTGACAAATGCCAGAGATGTGGTACAACTGTAGGTGATCTTCTTCATATGCTTTGGAATTGTGTAAATTTGCAAAACTACTGGAATAATGTAATTCTGACAACTTCAACAGTTTGTGGACTTTCTTTAGATGTTGATCCCAGGATTTGGATACTTGGCAAGAAATACTGTACTTTGTTTTGTTAGCATCATCTGCTGCAAAAAAGTGTATTCTTAAGAATTGGAAATCTGTAGAACCACCAAACCAAAAACATTGGATCAACGAACTGTTATCATATTGCACTCCTGAAAAAAGTCTACATTCTACACGTGGGACATTATCCAAGTTTGACCGGATATGGACACCCTTCCTGGACATTCTAACCAGATTAGATCTGAGAGAGTGATGAGTATCAATGTAATTGTTCTATGTTAATCCTTTTAAACGTTTCTGTTGTATTCTTCTCTTTTAACTCTGACCTTTCAAAAAAATGTTTAATTCTAAAATGTAATATTATTGCCTATGTTACTACATTGCGAGAGTGGGTGGGATGGGTGTTTATTTCTTTTTTCTTTTCTTATTTTTCTTATTTTTATCTTTTTCCTTTTTTTTCTTTTTTTTCTAATTTTTCTTTCTTTTCTTTCTAAAAAAAGGGAAATACAAAATATTGTACAATGGATGTAAATTTTATACAGCTGTATATTCTGAATAAATATATATATACAAAAAAAAAAAACCACCTCCCCCACGCTCACGAGCCAGGTACGCTTATCTTCCCCCACGCCACGAGGTCAACAAAAGACAGCAGAAAAAAATCAGCAAAGTAAAAAACTTCCCTGCTAATCTTGTTGAAACCAGGAGAACCACAGGAGAACCGCAGATCCAGGTGGGACGTTCAAACGGGGTCCAGTGAGAGTAGCAGAAGAAACACTGGGTCTTCGTGGGCGGTTCTCCGGCTTTAGGGCTCACCTGGCCGGGCAAGGTATGCTCAGAATGACCGATGGGGTGAAGCTTCCGAACCTGGTCCGACAGAATTTTTTGAACGGTCCCGTCCGGCTCTCTGAGCCACTGAACACCGAATTCAGATGGAAGATGGACCAGCTTTGGTCCAATTCGAAAAAGCGGGTCAGTTAGATGATAAAAGACTCAGAGAGACCAGAGGTGCTGCCGCTCGTGAGCTCGCCAGAACCGGAAGTGATAGACAATAGACATGTCATCACCGGTGAACAGTAGACAATGCCAGGACAAAGACTAACACAGAGCCACAGATTTATATAGAGGAAACAGCAATCAGACAATGTGAAGGCACCTGTGAACCATCACAGATGCCAGAGAAGGAGACATGAACACAACACAAGATGGGGCTGGATACTAGAGAAACCCAAACCCAATAAAGAGTAACAGAGGATCAGGGGAAACAGACAAAAACACAACCCCAGGGACAAAATCACAACTGCTATATTTTTTAAACAAACTTTTGGGTTTTGTAATTTATGTTGCATCTACTTTGAGCTGGGACTTATTAATTAATTTAACATTTATTTATACAGCTTAGTCTCATGAAGTCACAAGGACTCATTTACAAGAGAGACGTTTTAGACAGACAACATATAAAGTACAGACAACAATAAACTAGAGTAAAATGCAATTAAAATAAAAGGTGTTATAAAACAATAAATCAAGGTGATTTATAAAACACGGTAAACAACTAAAAACAAGAGTTTTTCCTCCCTCATTCGCCCTTGAGCAAGACAGATGCCTTTCCTTCCTTCTCCTGCCTTCCTCCTGTTTTTGCTCATTGTCCTATGTATCAGAGCTTCTTTTTACACGTATTTCACATTGTAAATTACTGTTAAAGATTTTGTCAGCTGCACTTTCAACACAATTGATAATTTTTTCAACCAAGCGACAGGGTGCTGAAGAACCCTCATGTCCCAAACAGACCCACGCAGCTGGGTACGTCATGGATTCCTGGGGGTAGTGGATGCTAATGTGCCTGTCTGTGTTGTCTATGGAGGATGCCAAATATTTATACATCATTGGATTTATGAAGCAGGGCTTCTGCTTTTTGGCACTGGCGTATACAGCAGTTTCGGCCATGACAAACCTGCCTACCTTTTGTGAAGGATTAATTTGTGCTTCAAGCTCTCAGACTCTGCTGATTTGCGAGCTCAACCATAAGCTGGAAGCTATTTATGAGAATTATAGGCCATTTGTGGCTTCTGGAACTCACCAGCATGTTGGAATCAATCTTGGAGAAGGCTAATAAGCACGGACCAGCAGAAAGCCCACAAATCTGGCCATTTTGGGGTCATTGAAAGTACCAGTAGAACTCAAGGCTGACGAGAAAAGCAGTCTGCCTGCACACAAACAACTGTGGCTTATCTGAATCTGGCCTCCCTGTTCGGCCTTGAATAGGCCAACTCATCAAATTGTTCCTGGGGATGTGTAAACCAAGAAAACTCTGCTCTCTACACCCCCCCCCGAGAACTTCTGTGAATGTACCAACTGAGACTTTAACATCTTATCAGGACTATGTAACTATCTGGAAGCGTTTCACGGACAGATCTCACCTTCTTGTTGTCAAATGCATATGTAATGTATCTATAAATGTGCTTTCTAGTACATTTTTATTTTTTACGTCTTAAACCATGTCTTGACAAGGACAAGGTGTGAAGAGATCTTTTTTTTAAATACCGACTATCCTCATGGTCTTTCCTCTTTTCTTATCTAAAGAATAAGGGCCACGCTCCTAGGAGTTGCAGCCACGTATACTCCGCCCATCTTTTGGACGACTGTATGGAATACAATTTTGCTGTACTTCACTGTGCAATGACAATAAAGCTTATTCTGATTCTGAAGAATGTAAAACAAAAACGTAAAACATAAAAAGCATACTTAATATGTTTATAAATAAGTTCATGTTTTGTATTTTGGTTATTTTAAAAGTAGCTCGCATGCTGAAAAAGTGTGGACACCCCTGCTCAAAGCACTATATGATTATGTGCAGTCTGTATTTAAAACTTTACCATAAACTATTGATGTCAGCTGTGTCTGTCTGTTTAAAATCATCTCATGCACCACAGAACAGATTCTAAAGATATTTATAAAAAAGTAAAAATAATAATAATTGGATGAACCTCTACAACTGATTTCCTTTTGCCTACAACTGATACCCACTCTCTTCCCGTCAAATAATTAATTAATAATAATAATTAATTCAATTTATAACGCACTTTTCATTACTGAAAATCTCAAAGTGCTACACATATATTGAATGCTACACACATTCATAAACCGGTGGCGGCAGACTACCATGCAAGGTGCTTTCCAGTCCTACCGGGAGCAACTCAGGGTTAAGTGTCTTGCCCAAGGACACAACGACACATGGTGCGGGTCCCGGGAGTCGAACCGCCAACTTTCCAATCGGGAGACGACTGCCATTACCACTACACCACGGCCGCCCAAATGTCCGCTCTTTGGATAACAAGATGGATTTGCTTCATTTAAGAGTGGGTGCCTCAGAGGAGATGAGGAAATGTGGCTTAACAGCGACATGCCGAACTCAGTGTTCTAACTGGACAACAGACTTTTTTCGAGGCTGCTGCAGCAAGCTAACAGGGAAGTCACGGGAGGCGGAGTGTGCGCCTTTGTGAGTAGAACCTGGTGCACAAACTGTATTCTGATAAACAGCTCATGCTCCAATGTTTTGTAGCAGCTCCTGGTGCAGGAAGAACAACCTTTACATCAGTGTGAAGGAGATGAAGTAGATGATCATGGACTTCAGATGGAACATCCCCCACCTTGAATATAGGAGGATCTGCAGAGGAAGTGGTCTCCAGTTACAAATACTTGGTTGTACACATGAATGATAACCTCAGCTGGAGCAACAACACCACCAGCCTGATCAAGAAAGGTCATCAGAGACTATACTTCCTCAGACGACTGAGACGAGCTGGTCTGAGCAGCTCAGTTCTCACCTCCTTCTACAGGTGTGCAGTGGAGAGCATCCTGTGTTCCAGCATCAACGTGTGGCATGGAGGCTGGTTGCAGAAAGAAAAGCTCTGCAGAGAGTGGTGAAGGCTGCACAGAAGATGTTGGAGTCAGTCTCCCCACCATCACAGACATTTACACCTCCAGATGCAGGAAGAGAGCCACCTGCATCATGAAAGACCCCACTCACCCAGCACACACACATCACTTTATGACCCGCTCTCCTCAGGCAGGAGGTTGAGGAGCATTAAATGTAGAACCACTAGACTGAGGAACAGCTTCTACCCTGAAGCTGTTAGACTCATGAATCACTAATCAGGATGATCAATGTGAAGAAAAAAAAGCACTCAAATGCCACTTGATTGTTGATGTGTGCTGCTGATTATCCATGTTGCTGATCTCATGCTGCTGCTTTATTTCACACTGCTGTGCTCACACAGATTCATGTTTGTTCTGCTGTTGTTTGGTGTATTGTTTTTGTACTATTAGTGCTTAGTGTATTCTTAGTTTTAGCATATTTCTTAGTTCATATCTTATATCTTATTACTGTTTTTCTTTACAATTTAGTTTTGTTGGATGTAACTGGGACGCTGTGTACACTATTTTCTTCCTTCACATGTACCACATGTGATGAGAATGACAATAAAGAACCTTAACTTGACTTGACTTTTGGAGTCAACACCATTCAAAATGGCTCCCACGGATTATCAACTTTAGCCAACACGAACAGGCTGTGAGTCAGTCAATTTCAAAGATTTGAGCTGGTAGACGTCATGACAAGAACTGGTCATATAATCACACAGTTTGCGAATGTGATAAATTAGTTTCTCATTTGTTGACTCGTTCTGATTTAAAACAAACATCTTGCTTAGTTAAAAAACTCTTAATGAGATATTTTATTCTGTAAGAAAAATCAAAGAACATTTTATTTTATTGACAGTGTTTTAACATTTGAACACAGACATGAAGTTTACCTGCCTTTTTAGAACCCAATAAGGCAAATGTCCACACCAGATCAGTACAATCACAGCAACTGTACACACATTTCAACTCACAGCACGAGTAACATTTCACTTTGAACCACCATCTCACTTCCTGCAGCTCATTATTGTGGAACCAGTTACTCTGCCAACATTTGGAAATCCTCACATTTAATATTGTTGTTACAAAGACTGAAGAACAATCACTGACGTTGATGGCAGTACACAATGCATCCTAGTATACAACTCCCCAAATGGGAATACCGATGTCTTCAACTAGAGAAAAAAAGTCAAGCTGCTTTGTTTTAAAACCTAAGGGATTGCCCAGACCAGGTGACAGGTAATCTAGACTTGATCTGACCACACCTAACTTTAGACCTAGGTTCACTTTGACAATTCCAGTCAGATGTTGATTTTATACGGTGTAATACTTGCGTCCACTGCTCATTGTGTTGAACCGTGAGTTGGGTTGTGTAATAACCAGTCAGTGATTGTGCTCAAACACTGAGGCTAAAAGCCAAGCAAACTGAACAATAAGTTAAAATAACTACCGGTAAATGAACAAACAAATAAAAAACAAATATATTACCTAATACCAGATTAGTAAAATGAATAAAAAGGATGGATCTTTAGGCTACTTTGTCCACTTTGTCATTCTTTGTGTCAAGCTCTGTTAAACACTTGTAAAACTTAGGCATCGTAAACCTGACACCAGTCCTCTTTAACAACGTTCAGCAAACATTCACAGATGAGTGGTCAAAAAAATTATGGCACAATTTGTATGTACTTATCCACCTTATTCCTAGCCCCCATGATGCCTTGCGCGAATTATGGGAACGACTTCCGCCGGAAGTGAGAGCAGCAGTCAAAGCCCAGTCTACTGGCTGTATTTTTCACGTTTTTTGTTTTGTTTTGTTTATTTCTAATTAATTGCAATGGTTACTTCGTGTTGGGTCAGTGGGTGTTCCTGTCGGGTAGACGTTTGTTCAAAGCGCAGTTTTCACTTCATCCCAAAAATAATTAAACGTGAAGGATTTATCTCCATCGGAGGAGCTGACAGCTGCCCCTCCTCTGCTCGGATCTGCTCTCGAAGACGTCGTGTTCAGATCACGTTTTCTCCGGTAAACAAAATATAAATCATTTTGTGAAACAATTTCATAACAATGTGAGAGTATAATTTTCTCTGTGATGGAGCTGTTGTTGTTTTCTTCACGATTTAGCACTGTCTACAAGCTGTGGTTAGCTTAGCATGTAGCGTTAGCATCTGTTAAAGTATTTACTAAACAAATCTGTGGATAAATAATATAACTACATGTGTGTGTAATACATTTGCTGTACATACATATATACATTTGTAGTGGACCTACCCAGGGTCAAATTAAGGTTTTTTGAACTGTCCAGTGATGACCTTTACTGACCTCTCAGTAAAGCAAGACATTTACTACAAAATCATTCATTAAACTGTAATCTGATAAATATAGTCACCAAAAGAGACTATTTCTATCTTTGATTTTAGGCTGATGTGATCAAAAGAATAACTTTTGTCATTTTCATGATGTGTGCTTTTAAGCTGTGTTATTCTGTGAGAGTTAAACTGTGTTTCACTGCTGTGTCAAAGGTGCAATTAAGTCATCCAGAGACTTCTTTTAATTTTGTTAATTCAAATGTTATCAAATGAATAATTTTATTTGTAAGAGCATCAGTACATTTTAATGTCAGATAAATCAAATACTCTGCTTAATTCAAAATGTTGTACATGGAGGATTTCTCCTCTCCTCTCGAACTTGCATGTGAAGATAAAAGGAACACTTTATCTCATTCATTTTAGCTTGAGCTCAGGACAATCTAGACACCCAGAGACTTTTGTTTTTGTCCTATTTAATAATCAAGCTATTATCATTAATAGGTCCCATATGTTATGCTCTGATGACGTTTGTTTATTCATACAACAATGTTGGTAATGAGTTAAGAAAGTTCTAAATCTGCTGTATCATGAAACTGGCGTCTTAAACTAACTTTCTTATCCTTTCTGACATTTTTAATCTAACTTATGCCTCCTCTCAGTGGCTCCTGGCCTAACAGACCGAATGAGAAAGAGCTACGTCTTTCTAGGTCAAGTTAGCCTTAAAAGAGCTCTGACTTCCTGTTTTCCTTAGAGTTTGCTGAGGTCCTCAACCCCTGATGAGGTTCCCCAAAGAACTGATGATCGTCTGGTCAACACGCTAATGACCATGTCATTCAGTTAAAGACTTATAACATGCCAAGTTATAAGCCATCTTCAACAGCTGAAAAGCTCTCTTTTATTGACATTCCTTTAAGGAACGTCTTATCTTGAACAACAGCACCAGGAGCTGCCGTTACTTTCGGTTCGAGTCAAGGCGCACGTCTGGAGACGCTGAGAATGGTAAACGAACTGACCAAACTGGACCGAGGGAGACTGACCATCTTCACGAGGTAACAAGTCGTCAAATGCTTTGCCAAGGGTACCAACGTGTAGCTTTAATCGGCCGGAGAACTGCCATGTTTCTGGTTAAAACACATCAAGATAACTCCCTGACTCTTAACTTTTCTTCCTCCATAAATTTCTCCTCCTAAATCTTTCCCTCTCTATCTAAGCTGGAAACTATTTTAAGCTGAAGAGCCCACAGACTAAATATGTTAACATCCAATATTTATGTCTGTTGTGTTATGATTCAAGTGTGCTGACGTATTAATTTGAAAGAAAGTGAAATCATGTCAATCAAGTGTAATGGTGTTAATTTAGTTGATTTATTTTAAATAAATGATAGTGTCTCTTTGACATATCAAACTAAGTTAACGTCTTTGTCACTTAATGGCTTTGTGTATTTATCCATCATAAAGATCACAGAAATATTGGGTAAACTGAAAAAGAACAGAATCCGTGAATTTACTATTCAATCTGAATAAGTAAATTAATTAAGATAAAGAGGTCAGTATTAATATTGACCTCCTCATAATTCTTACATCTGGTGGCCCTCGTACGTGGTTCTGAAAGTTTATTGATATATCTGTGATCTCTCATGAACTTGAAACGTTATGTTGGCATGATTATTCCAATTTTTGGACTCTGAAGGTGATAATTTTTGGCTGAGGTGTTCAAGACAGGCAGATTCTGCATGTTTTTATCATTTGAAGCTGTGAGATTATTATTGTTTCAACTCTGTTAGACGCTGTTGGAAGCATTCAGGTGAAGTTTTGTCAGCCGTGGTCTGTGGTGGTTCTGGTCCTGGTTCGGTCCAGTTCACGCAGACTCCTGTACAAAGCTTTGTTTGACCGCCGAGTCAGAAGCCTGAAAGCTAATTTAACATCTACAAGATTGCTGTTGTGGTATTTTACATTTTAGAGCAGGTCAAAGAAGCATATAACTGTTAGAACGGTGTCGGATAGTGGTTCTGAAACCCGAGTTCTGCTCCCTTAAAGTGGACGGAACCGACCTTGACGCGCTCCGAGAGAGTCCGTGTTTGTTCAACAGCTGCAGTGCTGTGTTACTGAGCGTAACTACGTTGGCCTGTCTAGGTGTGTTCGCCGCATGTTTCAGAATTTTGGAATGTTAATTTGTAGCGTTTGAGTTGTTTTAAGAGTCTATAAGTTGTGGTCTGCTGTGCAGCTAACGTTAGAGCTACGTGTCTAAGTACACGTTTGTTTATGAGCTGTGATTGGATGAAACGAGAGCTGGGAGCTGTCAATCACTCGTAGCGAACGCTGATTCGCTGTAGTGGGAACGCACGCCGTTGCGACCAACCCACTTTGTCGTCATTTCCGGTACTTCATTGGTCGAAGGTTAGAAAACTACATTTACCATGGTTGCTTGGGAAAAGGACTACAAGCACTGTGATTGATTGGTTGACGTCACGTATCTGTGTAGCGAGCTCCGCCTCGCTCAGCACAGCAGAGCTGGTGACGCGCTGCGTCGACCCGCCTATTTGTGTCGTCATTTCCTGGTGCACTTTCAGTGACGAACAGTCACATTCACAAAAAACATCATAAAAAGTCAGCATTTTATGGTGAGTTACCAGCTTTTAATTTTGTTCTGTACACAAACAATAGCTCCTGTTTATTTTAAATAAAATATTTAGAATAACAGAGGTACGGACAAACATTTTTGCTTATTTTAAATACAAAGAATTTAAAATAACAAACAAAAGTACAGTTTTCACTCCAGATAACTAAAAAATTTTTCCTTTCTCTTCCTTTCTCTGACACATCATCTTCCACAGTCGTCCTGTGCACATTTAAACTTTCCTGTTTATTTCAAATAGTGAAAAGTTTAGAATAACGAATACAGAACATCTTTTATTTTGATTTTCACTGAAAATCCAGATAAAAGATGGCAGGCACAGAGGGTGAGACCCCTGACACCTCTGATACAGGGCAGCCTGTGCCACCTCAAGGCCACGACCCGACCAAAGCAGATTGGATCGAATGTGCCTTATTTTCACTCACAGGGCCCATCACAAACTACCATGAAGAGACACAGTTGATGGAGGAAGCAGATGTGGACAGTGCATTAAAAACTGTAACAGCTGGAACCACAACGGCTGAAAAGAAAGCAGACAGAGATAAACGTTTGGCTAAATTAAGCCTTCTGTTAAAGGCCAAGCTAGACTTTGAAACTGCTGTACGCCGGGCTGTCTCTACATCATGTTTAACAGCACAAAGGGAGGTTGCCACTTTACAGCAGGAGGTAAAGAGTTTAACACAGTCGAGTATTGGCAGCGCTGAACAAACGCGTAGTCTCTACGAAGAATGCAGAGTGTTAAAAAGGGATTTTGACCAATCACAAGATGATTTGGAAAAATGTGTGGTGGAGAAGGATACGTATTACCATCAATACAAGTCGCTTCAGGCGGATTGTGGGGAGGCACGAGACGCGCTGGAAAAATGCACGGACACCCTGGAATCATTATCACTACGGTACACAAGGCTGCAAGAAGATTATAGAAAATCACAAGAACAGCACATGATGTTACAACGTGAAAATGATGGGTTAAAAGTCCAACTGAATAGTTGTAAAATAGAGCGTGCATCAGCAATGAACAAACTCTTTGAAGAAGAGAGAAAATGTTTGGGTCTCATGAGTAAACACCTTGAGAACTCACCGCCTCCGCTGCCCCCTCCCATACCTGATGACCTACTCCCTCCTCCACCGCCCCCGCCCATACCTGATGACCTACTCCCTCCAACACCACCGCGCCGTCCCTTAGGGCCTCTAAAACCGACAATCCCACCGGATGCACCGGTGGGTGGATCTGATAACAACCCACAAATACCTCTATCAATGGCTGAACTACGGAATATGGCGAAAAGCATTCAAACCTTCGCCCCTGGCCCAATGGGCTCACACGAAACCAAGATCTATCTCGAGGACCTTGATTTCCAGCTTCAACGTTTCCCAGAAGCTACAGATGATGATAGAATCTGTCTGTTAAGGTTAACATCGGACAGGACGGTGCATGCTTTTATGAAGCGTCAACGAGAAGCAGTGATGAAAGACTACAGTCTTCTCTGTGCTGCGCTGATAAGGGAGTTTTCTCCTTGCACGGGGCCCGATGGCATCATAACAGCAGCTAACATCAAGCAAGGTAGGAATGAACACCCAAGGTCATATTATGACCGAATATTCCGTGCCTATTTCGGGGACAGATGCGAACCTGAAATGGAGGAGGAGGTAGGGTTTAAGTATATTTTCAGCCAAAACCTCTGCCCTGACATAAGAGAGAAAGTACATGTCAGCGCAAACTATAAACGGAGGTCCATCGAAGACATAAGAGAGTGCGCGATAGATGTTTTTACAGGTCGCTCACC
>JBBPBX010024154.1:12451-35308 GCA_038048925.1 Garcialebias charrua | reverse complement strand
TATATATATATACTTTACCTCCATCGTAATCGCCTTCCTTTTCTTAGAAGCACTCCCATCCAAAGACTCATCTTTGCGCTTTGGGGGCCATTGTAAAGTTAACAAAGACTTGTTAACTTATTAAAAAAATCTGCAGTTCTCTCGTCATCCTCTGTCTCCACGCTCTACAATGATGGGCTGTTTGGCGTTAAATACAGTAGAATAAGTATCACTCCGCCTTTGCCCTTGGGGGGACAGAACCAACCTGTAATCCTCCGCCCTGTAATTTTCCATTGTCGGACCGCTAAGTTAAACTCTACCCCCATCCCTCCCGTCAATTTCCGCTGTCCTGCCTGAGTTTCGATTTCTACAGTACCGTATTTTTTGGTGTAAAGTTGCATAAACCACGTAACTCGAAACAATGCTTTTCAATGGCAGGGCGTTCGTAACCTCGAAATGTCGTAAGTCGAGACAGTCGTAAGTCGAGGACTACCTATATTTTATCAAAAAGAAGAGATTTACAATTGAAACAGTCAAGAAAATGTGTCCTTTGCAATTATAAATTACAGTTGCTCAATTTTTTTTAATTTCACTTATCACATAATTATTTAAGCAGCCTCACCAGGCACAGAATACAAGATTTTATGTATCTTACTTGCTCTAGTCTTTTGAAATGTGTGACAAGGGTCTTTGTGTCCAAAGCTGTTTAACAGCTTGCTTCCAGAGCTAACAGCTTCCTGTGTTCCATAGAAAATTTAAATCAAATTAAAGACAAACAAAAAGCTTAGTGCTACTTTTTTAGTGCCATGTTTTCTAAAACAGTTATTGAATCAATGATTTATTATGTAGGTAAACACAGATGTTTTAAAACCTGTTAAAATACACCAGAATGCAGGAAATAGCAGCTACTTTATTCAAAAATTTATGGGGGAGTACCCACCGAGCTCGCACCAATATGTCCCCCCTACAGTAACTCTGATGCTAATACCCACTTTGTTATACAAGCTAAGAGCCATTGTCAACACTGGGGGGCTAAGGCCCCTAAAAAGAGCTTCTAGAATTGCCTCTGGTGTGAGGAAATTAACTGAGAAAAATCAACTCTTAGCCTTAAATTTAACACAACAACATAATTGTACATATAATATCTTAAATGTAAAACTAAACCAATTATTGAAATATATATGCAACCAGCCTTTCATATAAAAATAGCTATATTTTTACCGGAAAATGCGTGCACGTTAATTAGGAAGAGTTTTTTTTTTTACATTACAAACAGCAACAGATAATCCATTCTTCCATTATCTTTTACCCACTTCTTCCATTTTGGGTCACGGGGGTCACTGGTGCCCATGTCCAGCAATCACAGTGCGAGGGGCGGGGTACACCCTGGACGGGTTGCAAGTCCATCACAGGGACACAAAGACAAACGAGACAATCATTCACTCTCTCTCACACACCTCGGGGACAATGTAGAGTTACCAATCAGTCTAACATGCATGTTTTTGGTCTGTGGGAGGAAACTGGAGTACCTGGAGAAAACTTACACATATGCACGGAGAGAACATGCAAACTCCACCCAGAAAGGCCCCCGGACTGTGATTTGAACTGGCAACCTTCTCGCTGAGAGGCAGCAGCTCTACCAGTTGCGCCACCTTGCTGCCCAGCGACAGATGATGAAGTTCCCTTTCAATCTGGTCTCTCGGTGCAACATACTTGCTATGGGAATTGCGCCCCCGCGTGATTACCTGAAGGAATATACTCACACCTTTACGGCTAGGGCATCACCACCGCACCAGAGGCCCCACCCTCTGGGTACTTAAGCGGCTGACGCCCATCAATCTTCCTCTTTTTTGCCCTTCACCTTGCTAAACCTGAACTACCTCTTCGTGGGACTTCTCTGTTGCTTCATTGCTCAACTTGAGGTGAGCTTGACCCCTGCACAGAGCGCACAGAGAATTATTCCTGCGTATTGCTGGACTAGCGAAAGCTAGTCCGGCACATTTCTTTTAACCCCAAAGTATTTTCTTCTCCTCTCTCTACAGATTGCTTCGCGCGACGGCGCTAACTACGCCACAAGAAAAAAGCTACCTCGCTAACTCCTAGCGAGCTAGCCAGCGAAAGCGACGCGACGGAGGAGACATTTCAAGGAAAAAGAAAAAAGATTCTGGAAGGACTCGCTAGCCTTATCTTGGACATGCCTCCGGAGAAAGGAAAGCGAAAGGCGAGACTTCCAAGGAAAACCGGCGGGACGGCAAGCCCAACTTCGCACGCCTGTCCCAGTGGATGCAGTTTCTCCCTCGCGGCAACGGACACCCATGAGGCCTGTCCAGTCTGCCTGGGAATAAACAGCGCTGGATGCGCCCGACTTTTGCCCACACTGCAGCCTGATGCGGTGTTGCGGCATCGGGTTGACCTCGTCGCCAAAGCCATGGGCAATTCAGCAACACCAGTGGACGCGGACACCACTGAGCCCCTCACTCCCACGCCAAAGCAAGAGAACATGGCTCTACATGACAGCACACAAGTCGAATGGGGTGACAGCCCTGACGTGCTGGCTCCTATGGTGGACCTAACAGTCGAGTTCGACACCGGAGCATGATGAACAAGGACGAGATCTCGATTTCAGCCTCGGGCGAATTTTCAGCGGAGGAAGCAGACGTGGAACTGGAGGATCAGGGTGAAGATCTCTCCCAGACCCGGTACCTGTGCTTCCAGAAACTGACTTTTCCATCCCTGCTCTGTTCGACTTGTGCCACAGAGCAACGGACTGCACATCCCATGGCCCGAGCCTCCGCCTCGCCAACAGGTCACGAGGCTGGCAGGAAACTATTTTTACTCGAAGCAGCAGGCCGCCACGAGGCAAAGGATGCCCGTGTTCCCGGGCTTTCTCACATAACTAACTCGCACCTGGGCTCAACCAAGAGCCCCTATGCTCCTTCCCCTCTCACAGTTCCTCGACGTAGACGGGATGGATGAGGTGGGAATAGCTAACGTGCCTCAGATTGAGGACACACTAGCGTCTCACCTGGCTCCTAAGTCATCCGGGACAAAACCAACTCTCCCCAGCAAGGCTTGTCGAGCTTCAGCGTCTCTACTCGAGAAGTGCTACAGAGCTCAGGGACTTGTGGCGCGCGCCATGAATGCGTCCGCGTTGATGCAGGCTTACCTAGCGGAAAAGCTACAGCAGCTGTAGGTAACAACGGACAAGCAGGCGGCCGCCGACTTGCTGGACGAAGCCCGCAGGGTAACAGACTTTGTGCTCCGTATGATGGGGACAGCTGCTGTTGCACAAGCCAGGGGCATGGCGGAAGTTGTCATCGCGATTCGCCACCTATGGATGACTTTAACGGATCTCTCAGAGGGACAAATAGATAGAGCCGATGGGATTATTTGGTAAAGCTTTGGAGTGAATTCAGACCAAGCTGGACCAAAGGCGCAGACAGGCGGAAGCTTTCCGGGTGGGCATTCCCCGGAGAAGCTTCAACCCTCCAAGGGAGTCTGCTGGAA
This sequence comes from Garcialebias charrua, assembly GCA_038048925.1. Lineage (NCBI taxonomy): Eukaryota > Metazoa > Chordata > Actinopteri > Cyprinodontiformes > Rivulidae > Garcialebias > Garcialebias charrua. Next base: position 31,822 of record JBBPBX010024154.1, on the reverse strand, counting down.
GCAGACCTGCGCAGTCTCGACACCATTCGGCAACGCGTGCCCCACCGCAGAAGTGGCCAGCATACGAGGAAGAGCCCCGGCAGAGACCCCCGCCAGGCCAACCTCGCACGAGCACGCATGGAGCAAAAACAGGTTTGTTCCCCGCCAGGCGACCAAACACAGGGCCTCCTCGGCGAACCGGGACACCAGACAAAAATGTGCCTGATGAACCAGGTCCACGTTTCCACGTTACACGATCACCCGTCCACGTTGTACTGGGAATGATCCCTTCATGTCCAGACTTTACTTGTAACACGGTACAAAAAGCTGGTAAATCTACCGCATGCACAAATCCTGCTCTCTCTACTGTGAGTGACATAGAATCATGTACGTCATTGCACATAAGCACAAATAAAGCTCATGAAACAGCTCCTCTCTATTTTATTGACTCTCTAAAAAACCTGCTCAAATAACTTCAGCAGAGCTGGTCTCTCGGGCCTGCAAGCCGTCATAAAGGGAGGGGGCCATTTTTCCCCCTCCCTCACGGCCCATGGGGTATTAGCCTAATCAATAAACCCCAGCAGGGTGCCTCTGATTAGTCTGCAGTAAGTAGACACAGAGGCGTCTGCAAGCACCCCCCACACCCTTCACAGAGACAGGTGAGGAGGGTCATGTGCTCAAGCCCTCACTCCATTGTGAACAACGGGGCAGCCAATACACTAACCAGATGAACACGTGACATGTCCGCACCTCAGGGAGGCATGCTGACAGAATCTAATGACGGGGGGACTACATCAGATGCCCTCAGGCAGCCACAAGCTTCACACCTTCATAGCAGCAATTGTGTTCAAGCTGTTGTGCATATAAACAAATCAGAGTTGAATCAGATCTCCCTTCCTGTTTTGTGAAGTGGACTGGGCTCTCTATCACCAAATAATCTAAAGTCTGCCAAACTAAAAGGAGCGTCTCCACGTTCGCACGTTGCAGCTGTCCCTTTATTATTAATGAGGGACAGGAGTCTAGACTTTGATCTCTCCTCCTTCCCACCTGCTCCTGTACTCTCTCAGGAACAGGACAGGCTGAAGGCTCTCTGCCCTGGACAACTTATTTTACGTTTGTGTTTTATTGGATAAAAAAAATGAGTTTGTGTTATGCCTGTGGTTAACACACAAACTCCTTCTTTTTATTTTCTCCAATAAAAGACAAACGTAAAATAAGTTGTCCCGAGTGAGATTCAAACTCGAGTCAAGATAAAATTTAGAGCGGAAAGCCGACGCTCTAACCACTAAGCCACCGAGGCGTATTACTTTTTTCAGGAGTCCACTTTTCCTATAAAGGAATCTCTACCTCGTAACATCCTGGCCACACGCAGGAGTTAGAGAATATTAGTTATATTTTAAAATCCTGGCTACGCGCAAGAGTTAGAGAATATTAGTTCACACCTAGGGCCAATTTAGAGTTACCAATCAGTCAAACATGCATGTTTTTGGACTGTGGGAGGAAACCGGAGCACCCGGAGAAAACCCACGCATGCACGGATAAGCTGATTTGTAATCAGTTATTAACAAAAATTAAACTCAGAAACACTAATATATATGTGTAGTGACCATTTGTCTTCTGGCTTGGTGCACATGGATTCTGGTTTACGCAGCCCAAAAAAGGAGAATCAAAATTCAAAAAAGGAAAGAAGAATGTTGAATTTTGTAGTTTTATTCCATCGTTCAGGCAAAAAGTTACAGGCTCTACAGGATTCTAATTCTCCTGTTCTGACTCCTGCACCTGTTATCTGGCTGATAGACTTGGCTGTGACTGTGTGACTGAAACTGAGACTGGTAAAAAACCTTATGACCATCCACGTGCATAATAAGCTGCCTAAGACCCACCTACAGGTAGTCCCCGACTTACGAGCGAGTTCCGTTACAACGAGGCGCTCGTAAAGCGAAAATTCGTAACTTGGAACGGCCGCCACGTGTCTCGTAAGTCCGGAATTTCGCTCGTAAGTTGGAACGGTTTTGCTAGCGCGACTACAAACACTCGTTTTTCATCGAAAAACTGCTTACGAGTGCATAAAAATGATCGGAAACGTGTGTCCACATGTTTAGCTAACGAACTGTGGTGAAAAATCACAGAAAAACTCGGTATTTTTTGCGTTTTTTCCAAAAATTCGCCAGCTCGTAAGTCCGGAACCTCGTAGGTCAGAGCGCTCGTAAGTCGGGGACTACCTGTATTTATACTGTGAAACACCCACATCCCAACTGAAATTAATTAACTAATTACCGGTAAGTGAATTCCTAATCAAATAACTTATTCTAAATAATGAATTAAACAAAAATAATAATAAATCAAACAACAAAATCATAAGGATACAATTTAAATCTAAAATTTAACCAGAAATGGAGAAATAGCTCCTACACTCCAGCCCCTAATTGTGCATTAAAATCACAATTACATCTATCACTAAAGGAGCTATTCTAACAATGACCTCAATAATATTCTATATTAATACAAAGACATTAAGTAATTCTTCTGGTTCTTCATTTCCTCAATGATGAACCTGCAAAAACAAAAGAGAAGAGAATAGAAGGAATAGAAATGTCTTTAGTTTGCAGATGTCTCCAAGAGCAGACAGAGCTTCGTCACTGGCCTCTCCAATGGCTGTTTTGGATGAATTAAGCTCAGCCATCACCTCCACCTCGTTGAACAGTCAAGTTTTAATTCGTGCTGCAGCTCCTTTGGTGCCTCTGCTCTGAGCACTGCGCTTATCTGCTACTTCACTTCTCTTCTGCAGAGCATCCTTCAGTCTCTTGTTTGCTGCTGCTGCCTCTTCAGTTTTACGACGCAGGACATTGGCCTGTTTCTGAAAATCTCTCTCAAGTTTCAGCAACTCGTATTGCCTTTTATGATCCTTTCCCTTTAGCTGCAGGACCTTCTTGTCTTTCTTGTTCTTCCACTGTCTGAATTTTTTAGAGTCCTCCCTCATCTGCTTCATAAGTTGGATTCGTTGAGTCTTCATAGACTGTATCTCCTGCATGAGCTTGCTGGCTTTCTGAGCAGATGATTCTTTGAGTTTCAGCAGTTTGGACTGATCAAAAAGTTTCCGCTTCATGTCTACGAGCTGAGCTTCGAGCTCCTGAAGTCTCTTCCTCGCTCACTGAGCTTGGCCTGGTTGGTGACTTTTCTTTTTTTTTCTTTTTTTTTCTTTTTTTTCTGACTGAAGGGATAAAATTAGTTCCTCTTTCTCCTTCTGCAGGGAATCCACTGATGACTGAAGAGCTTGGGTATTTTTCTGGTGCATTGGCTCCGGCTGGCTGTCATTCGCACACATATTTTTCACGCAGGCTTCCTTCAAACTCAACACTTTGTTGAGCTCAATCAGTTCTTTGGAGAGCTGAGCCTGCCGCAGTGCATGATGGGCCGTGAAGTTCTCTGGAGAATCCGATTGAGACTCAGCGGGGGAGTTTGTATCGTCACTTCTTGAAGCTTCTTCTCCTGCCACCATGGCGTCGATGGAGGCTGAGATGCCTGCACTCTCATCCTTGAGCTCCAAGATGAGGTCTTGTAGGTTCTTCAGCACCTCCACGCTCTCCTTCAGCTCCTGGTCTTCTTCAGCTCCTGATCCTCAACTGTACATGCTGCGTGGTGCCCAAGCTGTTCCAGTTTGCTCTTCTGTTTCTCATTTACTTCTTCTGTCGCGATGATCCTCTCGAACATGAAGGCCATCTGTCCGGCTGCCTCGCTCAGCTCTCTGCTCAGCTTGTTGTTCTCGTCCTCCAGAGTGCGGTTCCTTTCCAACAGCTTGGCTGCGCTCTCAACCGACTCTGCCCCGGAGAGGACAGGAGCTACTCCTCCTCGGGCGTGCAGCAGCATCACTTGCAGCTCCTGAACCTGCTGTTTCAATAGTTTCATTTCAGCTGTTTTGGGGTCGATGTTAACAACCGGTTTGTTTTTAATCTTGCGAGCTCTGTCGGCATATCGCAGCGTGTTGATGGTTTCCTCCAGCTTAGGCCATTTAACTTCAGAACCACACAGAAACTCAGGTCCATCAATCCATTTGCTGTGCTCCAAAAAGTCTCCTGCTTTCATTCCTCTTGATGATTCATCTGCTGGATTATCTTTCTTGAAAGTGCTGCTCTTGTCAAACTTTCTCTTCAGACTTCGAAGACGTTCTGAAATACAAAGGTTCATAGGCAGGCTGGAATTTTCATTGAAATCATGATTGTGTTGCTCAATCAACGTTGTTTCCAGATGTTTAACAGAAATCCTGTTTGTGGCAAAAGAATGGCAGCCTGTTTTGTTCCTTTCACCCCGAAGTGGATCATTAATGACCCATCCGAGTCTGGTCCAAGCTGCATATGGACCTTCGTACTGACTGTTGATCAGCTCCCACGGCTCCATTACTTTAGGTGCGTCGGTACCAATGAGCAGATCTACATCAGCATCTATGTTGTGGAGCTTGATGCTTTGCAGGTACGGCCACTTGTCAATGTCCTCCTGTTGTGGAACATTTCTCTTTGAAACAGGCATTAATTTCTGTGTCATAACGTCTGGAAGTTCAATAAAATCGTTTGTATCGAGTGCTGCTACTTGGAGTCCAGATATGTTTGTACTCACAATGTCTTTATGTCCCATTGTTTGTAGTTGGACATGTGTTCTTTTACCTTTCAGTTGCAGCTTCCGGGCCAAGCTTTCAGTGCAGAATGTTCCTGTGCTGCCCGGGTCCAAAAAGGCATATGTCTGCACGATGATGTTGGTTTTTGGACTCCTGACTTGAACTGCAACGATAGAAAGGTTTGAGTTATCTTCATCACAGACCCTGACATGGCTACAGGTCTGAGTCATTGTGGAGGTGGTACTCAGAGGATTCTGTGGATGTCTGGAGAAAACTCCTGTACTTTCCTTGTCGATGTGCAGGACACTGATGCTGCTGATGACAAACAGAACAGATCAAACGACCTCTGCACTCTCTGCTTACATGGCCCACCTTTAAGCAACCAAAGCACATGCCCTTTTCTTTGATAAAGTTTACTTTATCTTTGTGACTTGTCTTTAAACTTGAAGCACTTGTCAACTGTATGATTACTTAGGAGACAATATAGACAGCTTTGAAATGTTGAAGACTTGCTCTCGTCTTCAGATGAACATTCATTCTTCACTGCAACATTTGTAGCAAAGCTACTCTCCTTTGTTTGGTAAAGCTGAGGCTTTTGGAGTTGAGCTGTTTATAGTCCGTGATGTTACCAAACAGTGGATCGGATACAACTTTTACTTGTCTTTCAATAAAAACAACAAGATCAGTGAATGCTGCCCTCTGACCCCTGCTTTCCTGCAGGTAACAGGCTACATTTCTCCAGCTCTCTCATTTTATAGGGAAGTTTTAAGATTATGCTCCTCATATTAGATGGCAAGTCCAGTTCTTTCATATGAGTGATATGTTCTGTTAAATTTGAGCATCCCTTAAGAAACAGAGAAAATGCTTGCAATGATTTAATGTCCTGTTTTATAACTGGCCAGTTGTTAATTTTGTCCATATAGGCCTGTGCAATTTTAAATTCGTTTCCAAAATGTTCAGAAAGAAGATCTTTAGCTTTAAGATAGCCCAGCTCTGATGGTAAATGCTGGCAACTATGCACAAGGTCTCTAGGTTGCCCCCTGGTGTATTGTTCTAAAAAATGCAAACGGTCACTTAAGTTGGATGTTTTAGCCTCCACTCCATTCTCAAACGCTCTTATAAATGATTTATATTGAAGAGGATCACCATCAAAAACTGGGATGTTTCTTGGTGGTAAGACAGAACTTTGATTTTGCTGGACCAACATAGCAGTGATGTCATTTTGCCGCCTCAATGTCAAGAATACTGGCTTGTTGATCTATTTGTTGACCTGGTTGCTGTTGCCCTCTTGTGTTCAGACTAGGAATTGCTGTCTTTTGTTTCAACCGGACTGGTTGCTCAAAGATGGCAGAGGACATTTTAACGTCATCCATAATTTTCTCTGGAACAAATGCATCATAGATTAAGTTTTAGTGCCAAATTGGGATTGTACTTTTCAATGTATGAATTCATGCCATCAGAACATGTTGAGCCACACTGTGAATTTATCTCCAACACACGAAGTTTTGCATTGCGGCCGCTAACTCCATCTGAAGCTCGTGTTGTTCCTTTCCTTGTTTGAGCTTTTCCTCCAGTGCTTCCAGCTGATGTTTCTTTTTGAGTGCTGCGGCGCGCTCCATCAGCGCTGCTCTCTCAGCCTCTGCTTTGATGCGAGCCGATGAAGTGGAGGAGACATGGGACACTTGAGAGGCTGTTCTGAACTTTACAGAGAGCACGTCACGTTGGACGTGTAATGTTATGTCTGCTCCTCAGTGTGGACACCATCCAGACGGGCAGCACTTGGAGATACTCAGTCAGGCTTTATTAAGTCTTCAACACGAACACATGTACAACTCACGAGCGTCACTCAACAACCAACGGTGCATCACCTAATGTGTCCCCTGGTGCCCCAGTACCAACACATTGGTTCCTAGTGTCTGCTCACACAACATCTCCCCTTTTTAGCTTAGCATCCATACTATGCCTTTAAACTTAAATTGTCCTCATTGATTATGAACATGCTGAACAGACATACCCACACCCTTTTAAATGCTTTTACCAAGTGAACAGATTATACTAGTACTTTATCATTAATACTACAAACAACTATAACTTTGACCTATCTAGGGGTCAGGGTCGACTACCTGCGTCCCCAGAGCTGTGCAGGGATTATTCTGCCCTGTGGGCCACAGCTCACTTCTCTATGAATGCTATTTACAAGTCCAGTCTCTGCAGGATGTGAACAACCCGTCCTGACTTGCTTCATCTTCTTTGATGGAGGCGGGTCTTCAGGAACTGGACCTGAACCTTCAGTCNATGAAGATGTTCACATCCTTGATAGAGAGGAACGATGGTTTGAGAGAGGAGTAAAGGAGGCCATCTTTGTGAAAAGAAACCGTCCATCATTAAACAGGGGTGGAGGCCTCCGGGTTCAACTGTCCCCTTCCTACAATGCTGTTATTGCTAGTATCACTCAGCCCTCTGTGAATAGCAAACAACCATCAGGGTGCTAACGATCCATCGTCAGGCTGATGGTCCTCCTTGATCATGTGAGCAGCTGGTTTCAGCTGTCATCAGCCAACTGGTTTACCCACTGTGAGAGGGTGCTATTTATAAGGCTGAGCTGAATACAGCTTCTCAGACTGAAGAAGTCTTTCGGACGAAAGACGAAACGTTTCTACATTTTTTTTTGCTTTGTTTTGTTTTATTTTTTGAATGTCCAGAGGACCAGACTTAGCTTTTTTAGATTTTTCTACCTGGATTATTGAGCATGCATCAGAGTATTTTAATACTGCAATTTCTTATGACTCTTTTTGTTTGACATTTTTTAATTACTACTATTTTTTTTCATCCAGCAACCAGAAAAAACAAAACCACTTAAACGATTCCAACAACTCAAACAAGGTGCGTGAACCCATTCGTCCAAACCAAAAAATAAATGTTTTTCATGTTGTCTCAGAATTCACAGCATTTTATTTTGTTTGTAATTAAACATTTAACTTCCAAACTTTTTCATTCAACCTTTATTTAAACCGGTTAGTCTCATTGAGCCTCGGGGACTCATTTACAAGAGAGATCTGATTTTTAACAAAGAATGATGACAACAGTGGACAACAAAGACAACAGTAGACAACCATAAAAGGAATCATGTAAATTGAGAAAAATAAATGAAAGGAAAATGAAAGAAAATAGTATTAAAAAAAATGAAGAAAAAAATCAGCTAGATTATAAAGCTATATAAAACTAAAAACAGGAACATGTCTGCATTGGTTTTTGCCATGAACTTAGCAGATGCTTGATATTGAAATAAGTCCATTCAGTTTCATCAGATATGAATGAATTCAATTCAGTTTGATACATCAGAATTTTTATTTTAAGATTGTTTTTTTTTTGCATAAATATATGGTATGTCTATTTTCAAACAGAGCGTTTGCTGCAAAAATGGGGATCGAGTTGAAACTTACTCAAAGAAGGAAGGATTTGAGTGCTGTGGTCACTATTACTACAACACATCTCTGTGGCAATGCAGACACAAAAGACTAATTGAGGTATTTTATCGCACTAAAAGTAAATAAGTCTTACAGCTTTTCAAACTCAAGAACGTATTAGTCATTTGAACCTGATTAATTTCTGCATTGTGTGAATAAAATATAAAATGTTTTACAGAATCTATGCTCCAGCAGTCTGGATAAAGCGAAGCACTGCAGACGTAAGATATTAATAATTATTACTTCCTCTTTAAAACAATAAAATTAAAATCTTGTTTATTCCATGTTTTTAATGTTAATGTTTTTGTTGTTTCTCTCATTGTTTAGTGTTCATTGGGATTCTGGAGAATAAGCCTTTGGACCCCATAACGTTTAACAGTGTGTTCAAAATCAGTTGGAAAAAACTAGATGTACCATTTCAACATAAAATGTTTGGAGATGCTGGATCCTTAAAGCTGACAGCTGGAATGATCTACTTGTTCAGTGACAATGAAGCATTCACTGAATTCAACAGTCAGACTACACTTAAGAGCCTTCATTCCCTTTTTTCCAACAATTTATAGTAGCTCACCACTGGTTGGTCTGTTTCTATCTACTTCAAGCTTATTAATACTCAATACCAAACATAGCACTTTTGAGTGACAGCTTTACCATAACCACAATATTTGTTGAGACATTATTAGTCAGTACATCTCAACCATGTATCAAGTACTGATGTTTGACTCAGGTTCAAATTGTGATGGATGTCACAGCTTGAAACTACAGAGAATTGCTTGTGTACATGTCACACAGGGAGTAGTGACATGTTTATATTTATGCTGTTATTCTATGCACGTTTGAAATTGGCATTGAATACAAAAGTCTGATAAAAGCTAGATATTTAAAAGGGATGCTTTCTCTATTCAGTCAGAGAAAAAAGAAGCTATGATATTATTTATTTAGGGTAGCAAGTACCCTAAATAAAATAAAAAATTGTGTAAGCTAAACTGCTGTCAGCTAATGTAGTTTACTGTTAGAAATGTGTTACTTTTATTCTGCAGTTTTGCACCTAATTGATTTTGACAAATGAATGTTGGTCAGCACGTAATTTATTATGTTTCATTGATAAAGCTAAGATTTGATACCTATTAAACTTTTTCAGGGATACAACGTGCTCTGATTCAAAACTTTATTTATATACTCCAAAAACTTTTTTTAAATTTCTTTATTCATTTATTATTTTTATTCTTTTTACAAAAGAAAGCATTAAAGCAGCAGTTTATTCAAATGTGATTTATGTACTGTAACTCATTCTGTAGATATTCAAATGGAGTGTACAGTAGTTCTGAATGGTTTATGGTGCATTATTTTAGTTTAGTAAATGTGACTGAGCAGAGCCAACCCAAGATCTGAATTTGACTGTACTGTATCAGTGAAGCTCATTTTTCTTTAATACAAGGTTTTTAATAAAAAAATTAAAAAACACTAACAAACACCTTGGTCGTTTTTGTTTGTAATGATTATGTCATTGAGGTTGGTTTCTTACTGAATTACATTTTCTTGACAACACAAAATTCCATTGATGGCATCAGGGGCACTTCATTTTGTTTTAATTTGGCTTTTTGTGTTTCCGTTTTAAAAATTATGAAAATTCCATAATTTTATGCAAAAGCTCTCAATGTCCTGGAACCTATGTAAAATAAAAATAAAGTTTTTTGAGAGGTCCAACTTTGAAAAACCTTGTTTATTTGATAGTGTCAAAAACAGGGTAAAGTTAAACAAACATATTAATCAAATGCCTTAAATGAAAATTACAGATATATTATCCATTCAATTGGATTTTTTTTTAATTATTGTTAGTCTTGTTTTATAGCCACAGTAACAACAACACAATATCCTCTGTATTTCAATATTTGAACACTTTAATTGTGAAATAGAAGGTCAAGATTTTGCAGGTAAGAAATCATATGCTAAAAACCTTTAAAATAAAGCTTTTATTGATTTATGGAATCTGCTACGAAGTAGGTAAACAGATTAATGAGGGCTGAAAATTTTACAAAAAAAATCTTGTAATTGCTTTGACTGATAAGGTATTTAGCAGCAACCAGGCCAGCCTGTGCTGATGTGTTGGGGCGCAGACGACGCTGAAGAAGGGCTGCTTGTTGAGATGGACGTGCCAGAGGCAAGGAGGGGCCGGAGTGTCTCTGAACCAGCTGGCTCAGCACAAGGCTCTGGCTGCAGGCCAAAGTCACCTGCAAACACACACACAATAATTAAATCTATATCACGCACATACATTCAAACAAGACTGCACAGATACTGATGAACTTACGGCTGAACTGTGACGACAGAGAGGTGGTGTTAAATTCAGAAACCTTCATGTCCCAGCTGGAGGAGAATGGTGGAGGTACAGGTGCTCCCAAACCTGGCAGTCGACCAATGGAGGTGTTGCTTCCTAGGGTGCTAACAGGAGGAGCAGTCTGGGAGTGAAGACTTTAGTTTCTGAGAGCTGCATAAAAACACACGAGGTCAAAATAATTAGACCAAGAATGTAAACATGTAGCTGAATGTACTAGATTGACTCACACTGACATTTAATTACCATCTTAGCTAAATCCCCATTAACAACAGGAACGTGGGGTTACTGAACCAGCAATCTTAAAACTGTCATCTGAACAATCCTAGCTTCACCCTACGGTGAGGTTTTTCAGCTTTCTTCATGGACCTGACACAGAGCCCTGACAACAACTTCATCTGTGTCCTGATTTTTGCATGAAACTGAGAAGAGCAGCATGTTAGAAGGATCACAAAATGTGAGCCGTTTTGTTTAAGTGTGGAAAAGCTGTTTCTATAACGTGAGTACACAAAAAAAAAGATCGCGTTGCTAATAGGCTAACGTTAGCCGCTAACAGGTAGCAACAACACAACGCGATCAAACTAACGTTACTTACCCTCATAGTTGTGCAGGAAACTTGAGATATGCAATTTAAATCCCTTATTACGTTTGCTTGTCGGAGCAGGGGACCAGACATCAACGATACGATGAACATAGCTGATACTTGTCTTGGGCAGCTCTTGTAAACAGAGAACGGGGCTTAGACCGGAAGCTGGGAAGCCGGCTTCCGGTCAATGCGCAAGTGATTTACGGCACTTGTGCACAGAGCCTATTAAAATGTCATTATTTATTTTGCTCATTTCCTGATACAAAACTGCTCTGGCTCCTTGAAGCTAAATGTGTTTTGCTGGGCATGTTTGGATTGGGACAGTCAAGATAAATACAGTACAGTAGTTTTCTTTTTTTTAACCACTTGAGAGTTATCAGTTTTATATTCAGTGTCACTCTCATTTTAAAACATAAATATTTTTATTCCAGTTCTCAAAAGAGATGATAAGATAGAACTTTACTGATCCTGCAGGGAATTGTTGTGCCAGAGTTTTAGATATAAAAAATAACATAATAATAATAATAATAATAATAATAATAAAAATACCAACAATGAAGTTCTAAAACAGGTCATGTGCAGACAGAAACATTGTTTTATTCTGACAAATTTGCCTTTGCTAATAAAGCAACAAAAGTACACAATGTTGCTAGTGGACATGACCGTGTCCACTTTGATACACCTGTGTACTTTTGAACTGTTCCAGAGATGACCTTTACTGACCTCACCAGAGCGTGAACTACATTACCAAGAAAAGGTCAAATCCCACTCGCTGGAGCTGGAAGGGACAAGTTCATCAACTCCCTCTCCTAAAAAAGGCGAGAAGAAACATGTTTTTCAAACTAACAAACCACGACATGTTGATGCCCGCTGGAACTATGAACCGCAGTGGCTCAGACAAGACCCAGAGTACGGAAAACGATTTCAAAAGGGGGGCGCACGTCCTAAAGATAAGAAAGATGGTCACAAAAGTAAACCATATCACAAAAGGGGGTCCGAACAGGAACCCCCAGTTCAAGGACAAGCCCCTCCTGCCCCTCGAACGGAACAGTCCGAGACCGGCAAAAAATCACAGAAGTTCCAGAAAAAAGGCAACATACCTCTAAGCTCTGAGGAGATAGTGGACATAAGTTGGTTGTTTGAAAACTTGAATGATACAGAGGATGACCGAACTGGTACAATGCGTGACATTGTCTTTGATAACTCCGAGCCCACAAATAACCAGCTGCTCAAAGCAAAGATTGAATTGATCTGGCAGAAGAGCAAACGACAAAGAGAAAAACTTCTCAAAAAAGGCCTTGAGCTACAACATCAGTTTAAACAATCAGTGATGAAACAGTGCGCTGTAACTGCTGTTGAGGCTCACATGCAAAACAAAACACCCTCTGAGGTGTGCCCAGGTCAAAAGGTCGTATCACAGTCGCTAAAAATAGGAGAGGTTCTCTCTCCTATAGAAAGCGAGAATAAACACCGTCGTCTCAAAGGCCCTCTGACCTCGGAAGAGGTAGAGAACATACGTCGATTGTTAAAAGAGTTGGATAATACTAGCAAGAATGAACAAGATTTTCAAACTGACATACAACGAAATGTTGGTACCAGCTGGAACAGTGACTCAAAATGGTTTAAAGGGAGCCCCGCCCCTAAAGCACCTCAGATTGAAAAGTCTGAGACAAGCAACGAACCACAAAAGGTAGGTGTTCACTCTCTAAGAGACCCACAACGGTTCAGATCGAACCAGGTGGGTGAAAACCAAGGTCCATCGGTGGGTGGACTTCAAAAGAAATTGAAGTATGAGGACCTATACTCATGTAACTATGCGTGGTCCCAACAGAAACCCCCGAGCCTTGGAACTGCACCTCCCGCGCCTCGAACAGAACAGTTCAAGACAGGCAAAGAGTCACGAATGTCCAGGAATGATGGCCCAACACCTCTATGCTCGGAAGAGACAGAGGAAGTAAGTAGTTTGTCAGTAGATTTGAATGTTACTGTGCTTGACCAACCTGATACAATGAGTGGCGTTATCATTGATAATGACACTATCAACATTGACCAACCTGGAGCGATGTGTAGCACTGTCTTTCACAAAGACTCAGAGCACACAAATAACTCAGCGCACACTACTACCAACATTGCCATGGATGTTGACAGCAAACCAATTGCTGACACACAACAACATCCTGAAGGTCATGATGCTGACAGCCAACAAGATGCTGACAGTAAACAAGATTACACAGACAGAGTCACACGTGAACAGAAACGTGGGCCAAGACCTGTGAGGTTTCTGTGTAACTTTATACAAAGGGGGGTGGCTAAGAAAGCTTACCTGCCTATCACACTGGAAGGTGTCCTTGAGCGTGAAGCCCTCCTGGATGGCAGTTCTGATATAACTATTATGTCGGCCAAGCTGTTCGAGGAGCTGAGGACCGCCGCTAACGGTGTTGACAGGCAAATACCCTTTGAGAAATGTGCTATTGAGCTACAGGGTCTCGCAGAGACGAGAACAACCCTAACAGCTATAGCTATGGTTCACATGCAGATTGGCAAAATGACACTACGCCACCCGGTGTACGTGTCTAAACTTGACTCATTCCCATTTTTGGTTGGCCAAGATTTTATAAACCGCTTCGGCGCGATTGTAGATTATGGTCAACAGAAAATGTGGAGCACAGTGAGAAAACCCCTGCCAATAAAAGTACCTCCTAGTTGCGATACAGACTGCCTAACCGCAGGTACCGCAGAGGACACAAGGGACTGCTCATCCGAGGACGAGAGCCCGGTAAGTGAACCTTCAACTACAGGTGAGACAGAAGAGACCCAAAAGTTGGACCAAACTCTGGCCCAACAAGAGAACCTCCTCTGTGAGCTGAGACATTCAGCACTCACTGAACACTACCTACCACAGGTAGTGAAAGGTGTTGAGATCCACGGACCCCACACCGATGATGCTGTACTGTCCTCTGAGACAGGTAATTCGGCAATTAGCCAAGCTTTCGATGAAACCTTGGTTCAGGAACATTTGTGTCTAGAACTAATCAGAAATGACATAGTTTTTACAGACTCAAAGAGCCCCTCTTCAGTCAAGAAGTGGGAAGACACACACAACGACAGTGACCCGTCGCAGTCTGTACAATCAGACACACCTGCGACTGCGCCGACGGTTGTGACACACCTGAATTACACGGAAAGAGGTAAACGTAAGAAGATACGTTGGCCAAAACCTAAACGATTCCTGTGTACCGTCTTCTCTCAGCTGCGCGAACAGCTTAAACTAAACGGTGGCATCCTAACTTGTGCCCATGGACGGACGTCCTCACCTGTGTTCGTGGTCCCCCATGACCAAAGGGGGGTGATGTTAGGCCATGCCAAAGACAAAGATTTGAATGTACACCTCAGAAACACTTTTGCTTTCGCCCAGAAAAACCTGGAAAAATCCGCTGAAGGACGCAAGGCGTACTACGACCAGAAGGCCTCTCACAATGAACTCCAAGTGGGAGACAGAGTCTGGTACTATACGTTCGCCCCAGCAACCGGGAAAGGAGGGTCCGAGACCGGAACTCTCGCCCGCAAACTAATGCCCAGGTGGACTGGACCTCATCTGATAACAGACAAAGTGTCCTCAGTCGTCTACGAAATCAAAATCAGCAAAGGCCGCAAAGAGCCAATTGCTAAATGGGTACATCGAAATCAGATCAAACCTTACAAGGCGTTCAATGACTCCACAAAAGACAAAGATCTCACAAACTCACCGACTTCATGGGATAATAAGGTCGTCCAAACACAAGTTAGTAAATAAACTAATCAGGTTTAAACTACCGTATTTCCACCCTATAAGTCGCATTGTCCAATTTGAACTTAGAAACGCTAAGTCTAACACCCACAACAAAAACTAATCTTAACAACCGTTTAAATCCACGAGATTTAATTTGACCTCGGTCATAAAGTTGAGACCTGTTTTTCTTGTGTGTTGCACTTTGGAATCTGACGACAAGAGTGTGTCGAAGCAGTGAAACGTTGTTTCCTTGTTGTTTAGTCATTACTGTTGTCATTAGTTGAGATATTGTTTGGTTCTGAACACTCCCAGCCAAAAAGGTTTTGTATTAACATTGGTTAATGAATGATATGGATTTAACTATGCCAACATGCAGTTCGTTTTGTTAAATCTCAATCGTCGAAGAGTCAATGTAGTTTAAAGCTACTCAAGGTACCATAAACTACACTGGTCTCACAATTTCTAAATTGAACCGATTCGATCGTTTCTATTCTAGATTATCTATTCATTTTGATGAGTCTCGCCATAGACTTCAAAATTTATTAGGAATACCAAATCCTACGTCGTTCGTCTAAAAGACAACAGACATT
This sequence comes from Garcialebias charrua, assembly GCA_038048925.1. Taxonomy (NCBI): domain Eukaryota; kingdom Metazoa; phylum Chordata; class Actinopteri; order Cyprinodontiformes; family Rivulidae; genus Garcialebias; species Garcialebias charrua. The sequence goes on along the minus strand of JBBPBX010024154.1, from coordinate 16,487 downwards.
TAGATCAAACTATATTTCATTTTTATTTTAGTTTAACCTAAACTAAGTAATGAATGGAGGAATAGTTTGGAATTAGAGGCCTTCGTTACAGAAGCCCTCCAAAATTTTATAGGTATAGATCCCTATATCTAATTTTACAGAATTGATCCACCCCTTAATTGGTAATTGTAGCTGATCTAAACCATGATAGCTTACATACCAGGTGCATATAGGTAGGGCCTAATGTAAAATCCCAATCATAAGCCCACCTAAAAACCACATAATTGCATGACACATAGAACCAGAGTGGCACTGACTGGAAACCAACCAGCCAACAACCTTCGATGTGGGGACCTGCAGCTCCAACGCTTGGTCTTCAACCTCCATCCAAGGGTCGCCTCCTCTGCGTCAATCGAGGGATCCCCTCTACATGCTGATTATGAAAACAATTGTTGCTGATCAATCAACAAAACTAATCGTTGTGGAATTACTGCTGTGGAATTACCGCTGTGGATTATAAGACTTTGTTTTCCAAGGGATCACAGACTTTGTTTTCCAAGAGTTAACAGACTCAGTTTTCCAAGGGATTAAAAGCTTTTCGCAATGGGATTACCTCCGAACAGTATGGAATTTCCAAAAACTTTATGGGATTATAATTTTGATTTTTCTTTTCCACTTGCTGGATTACTTCAAGATCAAAGACAGTTCAATGTTCCTTTCGTGTTGGACCCCATCCCCAAGGACTGGCGATGGCTTCCAAAAGGGGGGAGATGTAGTGGACATGACCGTGTCCACTTTGATACACCTGTGTACTTTTGAACTGTTCCAGAGATGACCTTTACTGACCTCTCAGTAAAGCAAGACATTTACTACAAATTAGTCACATAGTCACCAAAAGAGACTATTTCTATCTTTGATTTTATTCTAATGTAATCAAAAGAATAACTTTTGTCATTTTCATGATATATGTTATATGCTGTTATTCTTTTAATATGTAGTATTACTGTGTTGCTTGACCAATGAGGAAAGTGTGTTCTAATCTCAACATTTTTGAGTCAAAGCGTTTTTTCCGTGAACGCTTCAGAGTTTTGAAGGAACGAGTTAGTCCCTAAGAGTTTCTGGGAACTTCAAGACATGGAGACGTCTCAAAGAGCTGAATGAATGCCTGTCACCCGCCAAGGACAGTCATTCAGCTAAGGATTGTATAACATGCTGTTATGAATCCATTTCTAACGAGCGTAAGCTCAAAACTTTGTTTATTCCTTCCTGGAATAAGCTTATCTTGAAGTCAGAGGCCAGGAGCTGACATATTTTCTGATGACCAAGCGGAACCCAGGAGACGTTGAAAACGTAAACGAATAACCAGTTCGGACAACTGGGCCTGAAGGACTGTGCATCTTACAGGCTGGTGTCATCTCTTTATCAGACTCGTCGTCGAAAGGTAAAGAGCTGTTTACAAACGTACCTGGATTTTAGCAGAAATCTGATGAGAAGTGTCACTTTGGTAACATGCTCAAGACAATTTCCTTTAAACCATCTCTCCATCTTCCTCCTATCTTTTTCCCTCAATTCTAAGCTGGAAACTATTTTAAGCTAAAGAGCCCTCAGACTAAATATGTTTAACATCCAGTATTGAAGTCTGTTGTGTTAAATTTAACTGTGCTGACGTATTAAATTGAAAGAAAGTGAAATCATGTCAATCAAGTGTAATGGTGTTAATTTAGTGATTTATCTTAAATAAATGGTAGTGTCTTTGGCATACCAACTAAGTTAACGTCTCTGTCACTTAATGGCCTTGTTTATTTATCCATCATAAAGATCACAGAAATATTGGGTAAACTGAAAAAGAAAAGAATCCGTGAAATTACTATTCAATCTGAATAAGTAGATTAATTAAGGATAAAGAGGTCAGCTTAATACTGACCCCTGTTAAAATCCTTTAGTTACATCTGGGTGGCACTATATGTGTTTAAAAAGACACAATATGTGGTCTCCCTCATGTTTACTTCACTACCAGGCTTTATTATGATGATATGTGGTAAAACACTTTGTTAAAATGTTATCCTTAAATGTTATGAACAGTTAGTTAAAAAAGGGTAACCTTGGTTGCGTTCAGTACTCTGCTGTATTGAGTCAGATTTTTTTTAGTAATAGAACCAATCTTCATGTCCACCATTACAGGGACCACATTTTCTTTTGCAGGGAGCCTGAAGTAATTAATTCTTTAAGTCAGCACAGCCCCATAGACTGGACAAACTCATGAACTATCCATTCATCTATCCATTACCTTTACCCGCTTCTTCCCTTTCGAGTAGGGGGCTCATGTACAGTCCAGCTATCACTAGGGGTGGGGTATACCCTGCACAGGTCTCCAGTCCATCACAGGGACACATATGAGACAAACAAGACAAACAACCATTCACTCTCTCACTCACACCTAGGGGCAATTTAGAGTGACCAATCAGCCGAACATGCATGTTTTTAGTCTGGGGGAGGAAACCAGAGTACCCAGAGAAAACCCACGCATGCACAGAGAGAACATGCAAACTCCACCCAGAAAGGCCTCCAGACCGGGATTCGAACAGGGGGCAACCTACTCGTTGAGAGGCAGCAGCTCTACCAACTGTGCCACCAAACATTTTTAAAAACCATGACAGACGAAGGAGCTGGCTCAGAGTTCCATGACCAAGATGAAAACCACTTTACTCCTGAATCCGTTTTATGCTCAAACGTGATGTTTGTTATAAACCACATCTCACAGAAATCCAACAGCAACACTGGTTCAGACTGAGAAGGCCATTCCTGCCAATCCCACCCATGAAAGTTATACTGCCATTGCTTACGTGGGTGCTGAAGTACCCCAGTAGGTCAATGGTAATACAGTGAGATAAAGATAATGATGTCTCCAAGACAATTCAACACGTTTGTTGGAGCAACCATTTTGGTCCATAAAGCACACATTTACAAGAAGGGTGCGGCTGCCAAAAGTACTCCTTTTACCAGATATCATAAAAGCTGTCTTATGGGAGTGGTGGTGCAGATGTTAGAGAAGATGAACCTGTGATCGGAAGATCGCTGGTTCAACTCCTGGTACCAACAGCATCGAAATGTGAGTGTGAAGCACCCACACCCGCCTACACCCTCATTTGCCCCACTCTGGGCACTTGAACAAGACGCTTAACCCCCACATCTGCTCCCCCGGGTGCCCTAGATGGCAGCTCTCTGCTCCACACAGAGGGCTGTGGTAGCTCAGTGGTCTGTGGTTGTGGCAGGAAGGGCATCCGACATCAAACAATTTAATCTTCATACGACTTAGTTCACAATGGCAACCCTTAAAAAGAAGAGAGAAGCCAAAAAAGAAGAAAAAAGGTAAAATAAAAGCTATGTCTTACATAAAATAATAATATTACAAATGTACAACAGTTGATTCAGGACAGATAAAGACTAGCTACAAAAATACAACGTGAAGAACAATGATTTTGACATTTTCTGAAAATGCCCACATTTCTCATAAACTTTGAAATCTTTATAAATGAACAATCTGCGTATGTTAAAAGTGCACAAACTTTTGTTTTCATTATGCCTTTATGTTTAATTCTTCTTAATTTACTGGTAATTTTTAATTTATAAACCCCTCGGCGCAGTTTAGGAGACAACGAGGAAATGTTTTACCTCTAATGGGTTACAATTCTTCTTAAATTAAAAGCTGCATTTTAAAACAGCAACCGCAATAATAATCGTAAGAAATTGATTTCTTGATTGAACTTGCACATCATCAAGTTCTGTCAGCAACAGATTAAGTGGGCTCAGCATTGACAAGTATCTCAATGTTTAAGAGGTTGACAATAGCAGTGATTAATGTTCTCAAGGAAGCAGACAGAACAGCCTCAAGCCTGATGACAAATATAGTTAAAAATTGGATCCTTGCCATTGATTCATTTTAGTTGTGGGTATAAACATAATTTTTGAATCTGCTGACGTTTGAATGGAAAAACTTCTGTAACATTTCCAGGCAGTGAATTATGTTCAGCCTGAGGCTAAGCTGTGACATCATCAT
>JBBPBX010024153.1:0-39912 GCA_038048925.1 Garcialebias charrua | reverse complement strand
AAAGTTATAACTACAAGAATAAAAGTCATAATTTTACTTTAAAAATCATAATTTCGACTTTCAAAGTCATAATTATTAGTTTTAAAGTTATAATTACAAGAATAAAATAATTGTGACTTTTAAAATCATAATTTCGACTTTCAAAGTCATAATTATTAGTTTTAAAGTCATAATGTAACCACTGTTCACGTTTACCCTATGAACAGCGCCCAGTTTCTCTGACCTACACTCTATGAAATACTTCACAATATGAAATAAGTGTGTTATTTGGTGACAGCCTATGCTGTAAATAGAGTGTGTAACTGAGCCCAATATCAAAACTAGATAAATCCAGCTAAAATCTAAATGACATGCAAATTTAACATTATACTAAATACGGAAGGAATAGGAAAAATAGTAAAGTTGAAAAAACATACCAGTTTAATAAACTGTACTGGTCAGTAGGGCAATGCACATTAGAGCACAGTTAAACATTTAGTACAGTTAGTGCAACCAGACTGTCTCAGAACTGTACAAAACAACCCCTCAAACAGAATACATATAACAACAACAAAAAATCAGCAAACAAGGTTGAATGAATTAACCACACTTTTCAGTCTCAAAACTTCAGCAGGCAAGGCTGAATGAATTAACCACACTTTTCAGTCTCAAAAAATCAGCAGGCAAGGCTGAGTGAATTAACCACACTTTTCAGTCTCAAAAAATCAGCAGGCAAGGCTGAATGAATTAACCACACTTTTCAGTCTCAAAAAATCAGCAGGCAAGGCTGAATGAATTAACCACACTTTTCAGTCTCTTGACTTAACAAAGCAGTCAGTTAGCTCTAAAACGTTGCAGGCCTGAAGGGACTCAGTGAGCTATCATCCTCAGAATAGCAGTTCCAGAGATGGCGGCTCCCAGAACAACAGCGAGGAATGGGTTACTCACCCCCACCATGGATTACCAGTTTGGAACTAACGGCAATGAAACTTCTCCAACTTCAGTCCAACGGTACTTTCCTGTTCATGAGCGTGGTTTGGGTCCGCAGCTCCACATCCAAGCAATACGCTGAGCGTGGTCCGGTTCAGTGGCTCCAGAAAACAGACAAAAACGTCCAGGGAACAGTTTTGTAGCTTCAATGTTAGCTAAAACAAAAAGTCCCAGCGGTATTGATCCAAACCTGTTCATCAACCGCTGCCGACCAACTCCTTCACACCTCCAACAACGCTTTTTTCCCCCCAGAGCATCACAGCCAATCAAATTGCTTAAACGCCCTCACCCCAGACCATACAGCCAATCAAATTGCTTAAACTTGATTTTGCCCTTGACAGACCAGCAGGATAGCAACAAGTGAAACGATGCATTTACTGGCAGTGGTAAATAACAGTTACTAACAAAAACGCTACATTTACTGGGTGTTTTAAGCCAATTGAAAATACTTGTACATACTATAATGTTAAGGACTTTTACAGTGTGTAAAACCTCCAATATGTGAGTGCAAAACATTAGCCAGATTAAGTAAAAGGCGATTATTACTGTTTAAAGTAAAAAGGCCTACAATGCATTGCATGTAAGAACATGTTTAAGGTGTGTAGGAAAAAAGAGTTATACTGTATATATATAACCCAAGGGGTTACATCCTCCCCCTTCTAAAAGTCCAGATGCCCTCATCGGACTATCTACGCAGAACAATTCAATTTACCCTTGTTGGCTAAATTACTTGTCATAAAAACCCCAAGCTAAACTAGAGGAGGCACACACTGGACCACAGGGGCATGGCTCCTTCTTCCAATGGTGATTCTTACTCCACGGTGTACTATCACTAATGGCTCGTCGAAAGAATGTCCAGGCCTGTCATAACTGAGCCGAATGACTGGCTTAATCTCTCGTCGTGAATGATGATTATTAAGGGGCTCTGCAATGCTTTCAGACTGACTAGCCAAAAGGGTCGCTTCCCCAGCTAGACCTGTGGCCCCCACCGGGTCGTCAGGTAGCTGCCTAACCTCTGGTCCCTTCTCAGCCTCCGAGGCTGTGACTGCACTCATAGGTTCTGTCGGACAAGCACTATTTGAAGGTGTTGTGGGGTCTGTAGTGACATGAGACTCTGGTCGGTTGACGTGGTCTGCCAGTAGATCTAGTGCTTGGGAAACCGACTCTCTCTGAGCAGTGGATAGGTACCACAAATCGTCTTCCTCCGCATCAGACAGAAGCTCCTTGTCCGTTCCGTGCATTGCACTGTCATCATGCATGTTTGTCTGGATTTTTGTTGAGGACCTTGTTTCAGATCGGTGGTATTCTGGTTTCTCTTCATGATCAACAGGAAACCGAACCAGGTGTCCAATAGGTAGGAGATTATCACGATGCAGAGTTTTGACAACGACTCTACCTTTTTCCGACTTTACCTTGTAAACCGGCAAGCTTGGCAGTTTTTCCATCACTATATAAGGGCTTGAGTTCCACTTATCTCCCAGTTTATTCTTGCCAGGTACACCTGTCATTCGAATGAGTACTCTGTCTCCAGGTTCTAGAACTTGATTTCTTACTCTAGTGTCATAGTATCTTTTGTTGCGCTGGTGGCTCTTGTCTGCAACTTCTTGTGCCAATTGGTAAGCCTGTTGCAACTCTGCTTTTAGCTTTTCAACATACTGAAGGTAACTTTGGTGATCTTTGCCATCTGGAGATGTCCCAAAACATATGTCAACTGGCAGACGAGCCTCACGACCAAACATGAGGTAGTATGGTGAATAACTGGTAGAGTCATTTTTCGTACAATTGTAAGCGTGAACCAGCAAACTGATATGTTGACTCCACCTTTGTTTTTGAGAGGGATTGAGCGTGCCCAGCATAGATAGGAGGGTGCGGTTAAAACGTTCCGGTTGTGGGTCACCCTGGGGATGATAAGGAGTCGTCCTTGACTTCTTTATGCCCAACATTTGCAGCAGCTCTTTGATTAATCGGCTCTCAAAATCACGTCCCTGATCAGAGTGAATCCTCGCAGGCAGTCCGTAGTGAATAAAGAACTTGTCAACCAAAATCTTGGCAACGGTTGAGGCTTTTTGATCTTTGCTGACATAGGCCTGGGCGTAACGGGTAAAATGGTCTGTAACCACGAGGACATTGGCCACTCCCTTCACATCAGGCTCAATAGATAAAAAATCTATGCAGACCAGGTCGAGAGGGCCACTGCTAGTGATTTGATTTAGTGGTGCAGCCCGTTGGGGTAGGGTTTTGCGGGCAACACACCTGCCACAATTCTTGATGTAGTCGGTAACATCGGAGACCATCTTGGGCCAGAAAAACCTGTCTCTCAATAGCTCAACGATGCGATCTATTCCAAGGTGCCCAGAATCATCATGAAGCGCCCTGAGTACTTGTGGTCGGAACTGACTTGGGAGAACGAGTTGTAAGTTCTGGCGGCCATCAGGTCTGGAAACTTTCCGGTGCAACAGTCCATCTTTCATCAGGAGTTTTGAACTTTCCCTTTGTAGAAGCAATAACTCAGGATGTCCGTTGGAGGGCCAGACCCCAACTTGAACTGCTTTCTTGGCACGACCAATCACAGGATCTAGGTCTTGTGCTTTGGCCAGATCTACTTTGCTTAGTCTCTCCAAAGGACTTAACTGCAGGTGAGTAAAACAAGCATATGCATCAGGAATAGCACTCGGCTTGGCCCCTAGTTGATCGATAAGTCGCTCTGAGTGCTCGGAGGACTGAGTTCTGTCCACAGGGTGGAAAAGAGCTTTAACTCCAGCGGGGGATATTATTCTCCAACTGTGGTCATCATCAATTGCATTTCTGGACAACCAATCAGCATCCACATTATCTCGGCCAGGTTTGTATTGGATGTCAAAATCGTAAGTGGTGAGGGCGGCTAGCCACCTATGACCCGTTGCGTTCAACTTGGCGGTTGTAAGTATGTAAGTGAGGGGGTTATTGTCCGTCCTCACTGTAAAACGAGCCCCATAAAGATAATCATGAAACTTGTCCACGACTGCCCACTTCAATGCCAAGAATTCTAATTGGTGAACAGGGTAGTTTCTCTCTGACTGGCTCAGCTTGCGACTAGCAAATGCAACAGGACGTAAGCCATCAGAATGTTCCTGGTTAAGGACCGCTCCAAGCCCATCAAGGCTGGCATCGACGTGAAGGACGTACGGCTTTGAAGGGTCTGCAAAGGCCAAGACGGGGGCGTGAGTGAGACACTGGACAATTTTTTGAAATGCCTCAGTACATTCGGGCGTCCATCGCTCACCAAATGGCTGAGAGTGGTGGTAGTATGGTGTGACAAAGCCCTCATTCTTCTTTCGTTTCTTTTGTGTTGGTGGGTACCCCTTTGTAAGATCTGTGAGGGGCCGGACTATGGCAGAATAGTTGGCGATGAACTTGCGGTAATAACCGCAGAACCCTAAAAAGGACTGCAGTGATTTTAGGTTCATTGGAGGTTCCCAGTTCGCCACTGCCTTTATCTTGTCAGGGTCTGTTGAGACACCAGCAGCAGACACGATGTGACCAACGTATTTGACTTGGGGTTGACAAAATTGACACTTATCTATGGACAGTTTTAGACCTTGTTCTCTCAGGCGATCAAGCACTTTCAGAAGGCGCTCTTCATGCTCTTCTAGAGTATGACCAAACACAATAAGATCATCGAGGTAGACGAGACACTGGAGAAGATTCATGTCGCCTACTGCCTTCTCCATTAATCGCTGAAATGTCGCTGGGGCACCAGTGATCCCTTGAGGCATACGTTCAAATTGGTAGAAACCCAAGGGGCAAATGAACGCAGTCTTTTCTTTATCTTCTTCTGCCATCTCAATTTGGTAATAGCCACTGCGAAGGTCAAGCACAGAGAACCAGCGACTCCCCGTGAGGCAGGCCAAGGCATCGTCTATTCTCGGAAGTGTGTATTGGTCTGGTATGGTTCTGGAATTAAGTGTACGGTAATCAATGCACATTCGAATTTTGCCAGTTTTCTTTCTTGCGATGACAATTGGTGAAGCATATGGCGAACGAGATTCTTTAATTATGCCAGCTGCAAGAAGCTCCTGTAAGTGTCGTCGAACGTCATCAATGTCTGCGGGAGCCAAGCGTCTTACCCGTTCTCGAAATGGTCTGGCATCATTTAGTCGGATGTGGTGTTCAACCCCTTTTGCAAGTCCAACATCCCATTCGGTCAAAGAGAAAACTTCAGGTCGCTCAGCCAGCTTTTGTGATAGTCTGACTCTCCAGCTTTCAGGAATGGGGGATTCACCAAAATTGAATACTGCCGGATCAAGTCTTTGGTGGGGTACTTGGCTTGGCTGTATCTGGGTGACTATGTCAGCTTTATGAACATGAGCTATGACCGTGCCTTTAGGAAGGGACTTTGGTTTGGCCGTCTCATTTTTCAGGAACAGTGGGAATTGTTTTGTATCCATGTCCATAGACAAAAGCACACATGAAGGCATTAGTACCCCTGCAGGAAGGGATCTGGTTACAGGTGTCTCGATCACTAATATGCTGTCATCCAATGATTCAGAGCAGGACACTTTACACATGGCTGTAAGTCCAGAACCAGGGGGTATAGTAAGCGGCCCCGGTCCACTCCATTTCACAGAAGCTACAGCTCTGTTTGTAGTCACAGCTGACTTTTGGATGGGCTGTGCGCATATCCGCCTGGTTTGTGCCCTCTTGTTGCTCTTTGAAGCCATTTCAGGCTGTGGCTCATGAATGAAAGTCCGGGCATTGGTGCCAATGATGACTGGCTGTGGTTCAGGACCATTCGGCTCTGGGCAGACTAAAGCCAAGACTGTCCGGGATCCACCTGTCACAATATCCTCGGGGAACTGTATTTGAGCAGCGATGAAACCTTTATAGGGATAACTGGTCTGGCCAAGGCCCCAGAGGTCTAGACTCGAAATGGGGTGTAATGGTAAGTAGGATAGGTGTTGGGTGTACCAGCCCTCAAATATAATGGAGACAGTGGAACCACTGTCCATTAAGGCATCACAAAGCTGACCTTCAATGATGATCTGGCCTACGGTTGGTTCCCCAATGAGACCTGTAGGAATCTGGCTGGAAGGGGAAAGATCAACTTGGCTCACAGTGACTTGGCCACCTTTTCTTTCTGGCTCTGAAGACCGTGGACTGGTTCCCTTTTGACTTTGTTGCAGTTTTTTCATTGACTGAATTAGTTTTCGGATGACCTTGGAAGAGTTTCCAGGACCGGTGCAATTGGTGGCGATGTGGCCATCTTCACCACAACGGTAGCAAAATACATCCTCACCCTCTCTGGCAAATTTTGTCGGTTCTCTAGCTTTACGCCCCAAAGTCCTTTGATTTCTCCCTGGGGGTGTGGGAACCAGGAGTGGGGCAGCTTGTTGGCTGAATTGGTGTTGGAGGCTTAGAACTTGTTCTTTTAACACATGCATCTCAGAATTAGACTGTGCAGCCATGGCTTGTGGCACTCCTCCAATCAGATGAGAGAAATCTTGTCCTTTTACTGTTAGCTGCTGTACTTGGTTCTGAAGCTCTTTTATCTGATCCTTGAGGGCATCCAGTTCCGAGATCTTTGGCGTCTTTATGTCTGTTGCATCGACTTGTCGCACACAGGTAGTATGCCTCCTTAACTTTTTCTGATCCTCGTCTGCACGTACCTCACTTAGCAGTGCCATGAAGGATGGGGGATTGTGAAGTCTTTCTCTTAGTCGTAGCTGCAACAGCATAATGTCAGATTCAACAGCACCGCATAACAGCTGTTCGGCTCGTGCTCGGTCTCTTAGGGCAGGGGAAACACCACCCTTTTTAACAGCTTTGGTGAGAGCTTTCTCCAGCCTTCTAACAAAATCTGAAAGTCTTTCATTTGGTTTTTGTTGCATAGATCTGAAAGCAAAATATAAGTCTTCCCCTGACTCTGTTGTGCCGAATACATGTTCAATTGCCTCCAAGAATGTATGAGGGGGCGTGTCTGGATCATTGCAGCGTACGGCTTGTATTATTTCAAGTGCAGGCCCCTTTACACTCTCGACAATCCTTTTCCGCTTCTCCTTGGCAGAACAATCACATTCATCGAGCATTAATTGTGCCTGTTCCAACCAATTCTCGAGTGTCTCTTCACCAGAGGGGGTGGGAATAACTCCAGAGAAAACTCGTAGTCGGCGAAATGCATTGTTCTCCTGTGGGGGTCTCACTTTTTCCAACAGTTCTCCAACAGCCCGGATAATAGATGAAGGGTGTTCCTGTTTCAAATTTGACTCTTGGGAAAACAAGGGTTCAATGTCTGCTAAGGTCTTTCCTTCACTTTCAAGCAGTCTTTTAAGTTTTATGGCAAACTCATCTGGCTCTTCAGCAGTTTCAGTAAGTAAAGTTAGCTTCCACGGTGAATCACCAGTGTGGGGGAATATTTCTGGGGGTGTTTTTCTTAGGTCGACTGGGCTGCGACACTCACACAGCAGTATGTCAGTATTCAGTTGCGGGGCAGACTTTTGGGCTCGGACACGTACTCGGCCAAACGCTTTAACTGTCTCCATCAACTCTTCAACATCAGCAATATTGGTGTCCATGGGAACGCCACTCACGACAACTGCATAAGCTGGATTTACAGTTGATTCACTGCACCAGGTCTGAAGCTCTAACAGTGGCAGTGGGAGGGATGAGTGAGCCATTGTGGTATGATTTTAGTCCTTCTAGCCTTGATTGTAGTACAGTTACTTGGTCTATGATCCCAGCGGTGCCTCCATTTTATGTAACCACTGTTCACGTTTACCCTATGAACAGCGCCCAGTTTCTCTGACCTACACTCTATGAAATACTTCACAATATGAAATAAGTGTGTTATTTGGTGACAGCCTATGCTGTAAATAGAGTGTGTAACTGAGCCCAATATCAAAACTAGATAAATCCAGCTAAAATCTAAATGACATGCAAATTTAACATTATACTAAATACGGAAGGAATAGGAAAAATAGTAAAGTTGAAAAAACATACCAGTTTAATAAACTGTACTGGTCAGTAGGGCAATGCACATTAGAGCACAGTTAAACATTTAGTACAGTTAGTGCAACCAGACTGTCTCAGAACTGTACAAAACAACCCCTCAAACAGAATACATATAACAACAACAAAAAATCAGCAAACAAGGTTGAATGAATTAACCACACTTTTCAGTCTCAAAACTTCAGCAGGCAAGGCTGAGTGAATTAACCACACTTTTCAGTCTCAAAAAATCAGCAGGCAAGGCTGAGTGAATTAACCACACTTTTCAGTCTCAAAAAATCAGCAGGCAAGGCTGAGTGAATTAACCACACTTTTCAGTCTCAAAAAATCAGCAGGCAAGGCTGAGTGAATTAACCACACTTTTCAGTCTCTTGACTTAACAAAGCAGTCAGTTAGCTCTAAAACGTTGCAGGCCTGAAGGGACTCAGTGAGCTATCATCCTCAGAATAGCAGTTCCAGAGATGGCGGCTCCCAGAACAACAGCGAGGAATGGGTTACTCACCCCCACCATGGATTACCAGTTTGGAACTAACGGCAATGAAACTTCTCCAACTTCAGTCCAACGGTACTTTCCTGTTCATGAGCGTGGTTTGGGTCCGCAGCTCCACATCCAAGCAATACGCTGAGCGTGGTCCGGTTCAGTGGCTCCAGAAAACAGACAAAAACGTCCAGGGAACAGTTTTGTAGCTTCAATGTTAGCTAAAACAAAAAGTCCCAGCGGTATTGATCCAAACCTGTTCATCAACCGCTGCCGACCAACTCCTTCACACCTCCAACAACGCTTTTTTCCCCCCAGAGCATCACAGCCAATCAAATTGCTTAAACGCCCTCACCCCAGACCATACAGCCAATCAAATTGCTTAAACTTGATTTTGCCCTTGACAGACCAGCAGGGTAGCAACAAGTGAAACGATGCATTTACTGGCAGTGGTAAATAACAGTTACTAACAAAAACGCTACATTTACTGGGTGTTTTAAGCCAATTGAAAATACTTGTACATACTATAATGTTAAGGACTTTTACAGTGTGTAAAACCTCCAATATGTGAGTGCAAAACATTAGCCAGATTAAGTAAAAGGCGATTATTACTGTTTAAAGTAAAAAGGCCTACAATGCATTGCATGTAAGAACATGTTTAAGGTGTGTAGGAAAAAAGAGTTATACTGTATATATATAACCCAAGGGGTTACATCATTATGAGAATAAAAGTCAAATTATGATTTTTAAAGTCATAATTATGGGAATAAAAGTAATAATTTCGAGTTTTAAAGTTATAATTACAAGAGTAAAAGTCATAATTTTGACTTTAAAAATCATAATTTCGACTTTCAAAGTCATAATTTTTTTTTTTAAAGTTATAATTACAAGAATAAAATAATTTTGACTTTTAAAATCCTAATTTCGACTTTCAAAGTCATAATTATTAGTTTTAAAGTCATAATTATGAGAATAAAAAGTCAAATTAGGATTTTTAGAGTCATAATTATGGGAATAAAAGTAATAATTTTGAGTTTTAAAGTTATAATTACAAGAATAAAATTCATAATTTTGACTTTAAAAATCATAATTTCGACTTTCAAAGTCATAATTATTCATTTTAAAGTCATAATTATGAGAATAAAAGTCAAATTAGGATTTTTAAAGTCATAATTATGGGAATAAAAGTAATAATTTCGAGTTTTAAAGTTATAACTACAAGAATAAAAGTCATAATTTTGACTTTAAAAATCACAATTTCGACTTTCAAAGTCATAATTATTAGTTTTAAAGTTATAATTACAAGAATAAAATAATTGTGACTTTTAAAATCATAATTTCGACTTTCAAAGTCATAATTATTAGTTTTAAAGTCATAATTATGAGAATAAAAAGTCAAATTAGGATTTTTAGAGTCATAATTATGGGAATAAAAGTAATAATTTTGAGTTTTAAAGTTATAATTACAAGAATAAAATTCATAATTTTGACTTTAAAAATCATAATTTCGACTTTCAAAGTCATAATCATTCATTTTAAAGTCATAATTATGAGAATAAAAGTCAAATTAGGATTTTTAAAGTCATAATTATGGGAATAAAAGTAATAATTTCGAGTTTTAAAGTTATAACTACAAGAATAAAAGTCATAATTTTGACTTTAAAATTCATAATTTCGACTTTCAAAGTCATAATTATTAGTTTTAAAGTTATAATTACAAGAATAAAATAATTGTGACTTTTAAAATCATAATTTCGACTTTCAAAGTCATAATTATTAGTTTTAAAGTCATAATTATGAGAATAAAAGTCAAATTATGATTTTTAAAGTCATAATTATGGGAATAAAAGTAATAATTTCGAGTTTTAAAGTTATAATTACAAGAGTAAAAGTCATAATTTTGACTTTAAAAATCATAATTTCGACTTTCAAAGTCATAATTATTTGTTTTAAAGTTATAATTACAAGAATAAAATAATTTTGACTTTTAAAATCCTAATTTCGACTTTCAAAGTCATAATTATTAGTTTTAAAGTCATAATTATGAGAATAAAAAGTCAAATTAGGATTTTCAGAGTCATAATTATGGTGATAAAAGTAATAATTTTGAGTTTAAAGTTATAATTACAAGAATAAAATTCATAATTTCAACTTTAAAAATCATAATTTCAACTTTCAAAGTCATAATTATTTGATTTGATTTTGATGTTTATTCATTCATTTTTAAAGAACAATACAAGACAGTTTCATCAGATACAAGAATACAAGTAGGATAAAATGAAAGGAGCAGAAAGAAGATGAAATCTTATTATATCTGCCCCTTATTTCACTGTTTGTTCAACCAATGTTAACCTTCAAGCTACATCACAAAATGAATAATTCTACTTAATTTTACTAACTGTAATACACAAACTACATCACAAAATGAATAATTCTACTTAATTTATCTAGCTGTAATACACAAACTACATCACAAAATGAATAATTCTACTTAATTTTCTAACTGTAATACACAAACTACATCATTCTAACTGTAATACACAAACTACATAAGAAAATGAATAATTCAACTTAATTTTTCTAACTGTAATACACAAACTACATCACAAAATGAATAACTCTACTTAATTTTTCTAACTGTAATACACAACACACTAAGCTACATCATCAGTCAACATAAGTGTAATACACAAACACACTAAGTTACATCATATATAGTTTTTGAGCAAGTCCTTTTTGACCTTTTTCTTAAATGTATACATTGATTTTGCATTTTTAACATCACTCTCCAGAGCATTCCACAATCGAACTCCCTGAATTGAGGTAGACCGTCCCTTTAAGCTGGTTCTGAATTGTGGTTTGATGAATATCTCTGTCCCTTTGAGATTGTAATAACTTTGTCTTTTTATAAAATTTCTTTGGATATTTAAAGGTAATGTGTTATTATGAGCCCTATACATAACTGATAAAATACTATATTCTACCAATTCCTGGAATTTCAATAAATTTAGCTGAAGAAACAAGGTGTTTGATGGGTGACTGAAATGTTTTCTGGTGATTACTCTTACAGCTCTCTTTTGTAAAATAAAAACAGGCTTTGTAATTGTTTTGCACGCTTTTCCCCAAACCTCAATACAATAGATTAAACGTGGACAATGATTGTGTTATACAACATATACAGAGCTTTATCAATTAAAAAATCCCTGACTTTATACAGTACTGCATTGTTAATTTTAAAGTCATAATTATGAGAATAAAAGTCAAATTAGGATTTTTAAAGTCATAATTATGGGAATAAAAGTAATAATTTCGAGTTTTAAAGTTATAACTACAAGAATAAAAGTCATAATTTTGACTTTAAAATCATAATTTCGACTTTCAAAGTCATAATTATTAGTTTTAAAGTTATAATTACAAGAATAAAAGTCATAATTTTGACTTTAAAAATCAATCAAGCGAATAACCAGAACATGGACAATGGTTGTGCTTTTTTAACATCCTGGATGTGTCTGCATACAATGCATTTGTGATGTGATCCACATCCATCAAGGGTGGAACTCATTCAACCAAGTGGAACTCAACCAATACCAACAAGTGGAGGATATTTCTGGAGGAGGAACTTCCCTTGACAAGCCGCACGTTGAGCGAATGGAGCAGGTGCCTCTAGATCCAGATGCAACAGATCTACCACTCCATCCCAGTCATCAGTAAGTAGTCATACTCCATCAGTAAGGCAAAGAGCACCAGACTTAACATCTTCACCTGCCAGCCCCGCCTCAACATCAGCAGCACACCCACAACCCCACTGAGTCGTCCTGATTCTAACAGGAAGAGGTCTGATACATGGACAAAAAGACAAATGCATCATGCTTCATCTGCAAACAATATCTGCAAAGAGCACATGAAAACGTGTGGCATGGAGGCTGCACAGCTGCAGAAAGAAAAACTCTGCAGAGGCTGTGTTACCCTGCAACCTTGGATGGCGGAGAACGTGTGATGCTGGTGAGTAGACGAGACCTCCTTCTACAGGTGTGCAGTGGAGAGCATCCTGTGCTCCAGCATCAACGTGTGGCAGAGATGGGGACTCGAGTTTGGGACTCGGACTCGAGTCGCACTTAAGTCGCAAAAACAGAGATTTCAGACTCGACTCAGACTTGCATTCAAAAGACTTCCAACTCAACTCGGACTCGCCATTTGAGACTCGTGAACAATCTTTTATTTTTAATTTGATTTATTTTTAATTTGATCTCTCCTCCCGCTTCCGCTGGTGCGGACGTAAAGTTACGTGACACAAGCGCCTCACCATCACAATCTTTTTTTTTTTTTTATCTTTATTATCAACATCACAAAAGATAAAAATAAAATTGAAAACAATGAAAAAAGACAATAGCCAGGGGGAACATAAAACGAACAAAATAAGTGGAAAGTTACAGTCATATTATTTTTGCAAAAATAGAACAATTGTACAATATGTAATACATGTGCCAAGTCTTATGTATAAAATAAAAAGTGAATAACAGTATAAACAAAAAATATTTTAATGTAAAAGTTCATCCATAATCCCAAGTTGAGAGCAAGCCCATATTGTTGTTTTTGCTTTTTGATTGGTTGAGGGTCTAATTGTAAGTAAATATTGTTTAAATTCAATTAAAAAACCAGAGAAATCAGGTTTTTTCTTTAAAAATTTACATTTGTGTATATGAAATTTAGCCTTAATGATTAACAGATTAATTAAAAAGATCTTCGGATTCATTTTGCCACAATGTTTAAACCCAAACAGGACATGTTCCCAATATAACTGAAAGTCTGCTTGTATCTTTGAGTCAACATAGTTACAGAAACTTTGCCAAAACATTTTAGAACGAGGACACATCCAGAACAAATGAGTAACAGACTCAGGGCAGAGATCACAAAAGGAACAGTTCACCACAATGTTAGAGTTGAATTTCTTTAAATAGTCTTTGGCTGGGTAGATCCTGTGTAAGAGTTTGAAGGACACTTCTTTTACCTTGTTAGTGAGAAGAAAGTGATTTGGAAGCAACCAGGTAGATTTCCAAGAAATATTATTCCGAAAGCGATTCCAATATGGTACGACAGCAGGCGTAGAAGTCACATCTCTCTGAAACAAGGATCTGATTGATTTATTATTGTTCCGAAGAAGAGGGAGAAGACATATTTTGCCAACAGGAGAATGTATGGGAGTCAGAGTGGGAGACTGATGATAAGTGAGTCTTGGTCTTTGTTTGTATAACATGCAGATCTCTGTAGAAATAGCACCAAAAACTTTTGCATATTCTCCAGGAGAGATGGGAAAATTAAATTTAGAGAGAAAGGCCTCATAACCCAGCAACGTGCCAGCACTGTCAAACAGTTGATCTATCAAAATAATGTTACGATTAAACCATGAGTCAAGAAATAAAGTTTTTTTCTTATATAAAATATCCTTATTATTCCATATGAAGTATCGATGAGGAGAGAAGTTGTGTTTGTAGATGAGTGACCAAGACAAGAAGGCCTGACGGTGAAAATTTGACAGTTTGATTGGGAGTTTTTGTATATCAAAATTACAGACCAAAAAGAAGTTCAGACCACCAAGTTTAGAGAAAATATGGAATGGTATGATGTTCCAAATAGAGGTTGGTGAATTAAAAAATTGACGAATCCAATTTATCTTGAAAGTATTATTCAAAGTAGAGAATGATAAACAATTAAGTCCTCCATTTTCATATGAATTCATTAGAGTAGATTTCTTAATGTAGTGAATTTTGTTTTTCCAGACAAAGTTAAATAATAATTTGTCAATTTCTTTTTCATTTTTATTGTCAAGTTCCAATGCCTGTGCAGCATAAATGAGCCTGGAGAGGCCTTCAGCTTTAGTAAGCAGAATGCGACCACGTAGTGAAAGATCTCTTATTAACCACTGATTAAGTCTTTTTCTAGTTCTTAGAATTAGAGGCTCATAATTTAGAGAGCTTCTTCTTTTCTGATCTTTAGTGATGGTTATACCTAAATAAATGAGCTCATTTTTAACTGGTATGTCTGCAATTGAGGATTTGGAGCAGTCTTTAAAGCTACTATGTATATGTAACTTTTCTAACAATATATTTTAAACATATTTCTTCACTCTGTCACTATTGATGTTAGAGAGGTTATCTCTGAAAAAAACTTAAAAAAAATATTGTCCCCTTGCTTCTCCAGGTGGTAAATAAGCATTTCTAAAAAGAAAAAGTGACCCGCCATTTTCCAGCCAATAAAAACAAAGTTTGTAACCAGCCAATAAAAACAGAGCTTGAATTTGAATTTCAACAGACCACAAGGGGGCAGAGCCATATATGGCTCTGAGGGGGAGGGATCAGAATGCTTTGCTTGTTGAAATTTTTTCTAAGTGCTGATGTTCTACAGAAACTGCAGACTTCACCTTTAACAGCCATTATTTCACATTTTGTGAGGTTAGGTAAGATAAAGACCGGATGCTTTGGAAAAAGTATTTATTTCTTTGATGGCTGTGGGGATTTGATTCTCGTCCTTTAAAAATAAGGTAGTATCATCTGCTAGCTGTGTTAAAGTAACAGTTTTATCAACAATAGAGATCCCTTTCAGAGGACTGGATTTAATATGATCGGCCAGAAGCTGAGCTACCAAAAGAAACGGGTAGGGGGAGACAGGACACCCCCTGGAGCACTGGGATCTACAGGACACTGGAAGACATTTGTACAGCATACAAAAACGTGTTGGGTTAGGTAGGACAACAAAATGGAATAGGAGAGTGGAAAATGTCATCACTCGACTCAGAATAGGACACTCAGGTCTCAACTACTCTCTACATAGAATGGGCAAACATCCAACAGGAAAATGCACACACTGTAATCAACCAGAGACAGTTGAACATGTTCTGCTGCACTGCAATAACTACAAGATCCAAAGGAAACATCTGTTTAAGTCATTATCAAAAGAAAAACGTCAGAACTTCACATTAGCTGGGCTCTTGGAGGAAAACTCGCCAGATACATACAGTAAAGTTGTTTTGTTCATGAAGTCGATTAGCTTGTTTTGTCGAATTTAGTTTATTTTTATTATTATTATTATTTATTTTTCTTTATTTTACTTTATTTTATTATTATTATTATTGTTTATTTTTATTATTATTATTATTTTATTTTTTTTTTCCTGTCTATTATCCAAGTCCACACTCCAGTCCAGTTGGTGGCGGTAATGCGCTTATTATGAGTTCGCCAACCGCCAATAAACTCTATAGAAGAAGAAGAAGAAGGAGGACACCCATAGATATGTATATATGATATCTATGAGGACACCCCCTTGTCTGATCCCGTCTCACCATCACAATCATGGCGTCGCCGGTTAGGAAGCATGCTTCTGCGCCACCGTTCATCATAACTTTTGGATATAAAAACTTCGAACAAGTAGGAAATAAAAGAGCAGCAAACTGCAGCGTGTGTGGCATAAAAATACAGGACGCTGGTTCCACCACATCTAATTTTATTCGCCACCTGAAAACCCACCCGGAAAGGTGAGTCACTGCCTGAAAGGTTGTTAGCATCTGCTACAAACTAGCTTAGCGTCAGTGTGTTAACCTAATGTTAACCCAGTTAGCTTTATATTTACTGGATATTTTTAAAAGGAGAGACATTTAATGTAATGTTTTGGCCTCTACATTCAGATAAAAATAAGCTGTAACGTGTAGTCACTGCCTGAAAGGTTGTTAGCATCTACTACAAACTAGCTTAGCGTCAGTCAGTGTGTTAACCTAATGTTAACTTTATTGCATTATATTTAACACACGCACTGTGTACTACGCATTACAAACTAATAAATTTGAGAAGCATAATTACTATTCTAAATAGATATCTATGTTCATCTACAGGTTTTCTGAATTCAGTAAAGCAAAAAAGGTGACAAGTGGAGAAGGACCGAGCAGCATTGACTCCTTTCTGACTCAGCCAAAAGGAGTGCAAGTGTACAGCCATGGACATCCAAGACATGAGGCCATCACTGAATCAATAATCCAGGACCTTATTATTTCTTGCAACCTCCCCTTGTCTTTGATTGACAAGCCCAGCTTTAAAAACTTTATGGCAGTGGTAGAGGAGAAATACTGCCCACCAAGTCGCAGCACAGTAACCAGGCGTATAAGTGAGCTTGCAGCAGACAAAATGTCAAAGATAAAATCCAAGTTAGAGAAGACAGACACTGTTTCTGTGACTGTGGATATCTGGACTGACAGGAGCATGCGTGGCTTTTTAGGTATAACATCTCATTTTATGGAACTTGAGAAGAATGGCCCAAGACTACAGTCAGTCCTTTTAAGTTGTGAGCGTTTCACAGGGTCACACACTGGACAAAGGATAAGTGAAAAGTTTGAAGAGATATGTGACAACTTTAACATAAAACACAAACTAGATTACATCATCTCTGATAATGCTGCTAATATGAAAAAAGCTTTCACAGTTTGTTTCCCCTCTACTGTGACTGATAGTGAAGATGGTGACAATGATCTGGAAAATGGCAACTTATGGGAGGAAACGAGTGAAGAGTTCCAGGATGATGTGGAATCCATCCGAGAAGTTGCCGGCAGCAGCGCTTACAGTGCTTTGCACATTCCCTGCAACTTGTTGTGCGAGATGGACTGAAAGAAACAAAATCTATAAACAATGCAATGGCAAAATTGACAAGATTTTGCAGTTTGCTGCATTCTACATGTAGCATGAAGGAAGCATTTGAGGCTCAATATGGAGCCAACCACAGCATCCCATCTGCTGTATCAACAAGATGGAACTCAACGCTTCGCCTTGTGGAGGCAGTCACCGATCTGGAGCTCCAAAATCTAAATGTTCTGCTGGAAACTCAGGGACATAAAGAGCTGTGCCTGTCAGCTCGAGAATGGAGTCAGCTTAAAGAACTTGTAGACATTCTGTCCCCTTTTCTTCAAGCTACAGACCTCACACAAGGGGAGAAAGTAGTTACTGTTAGTGCAGCTCTCCCCTATGTGCTGTCCCTTAACAGTCATCTCACCAGCATGCTGAATACGACTCGTCATCTGGTCGGTTTCATAAAAGCGCTGCAAACATCACTTCATCAGCGTTTTAAGGGCATCTTTGTGAATGTCAGAATGGATGTGCCAGCTCAGCCTGCTGAAGATCTTCCATTTGGAGATAACCTTTACTTGATGTCTGCATTCCTTGATCCATCATTCTGCCTCTTTTGGCTGGAACAAGATGTCTTTGCAACTGATGACGTCAAGAATGAAGTGAAGGAGATATTAATAGGTAGGTAGTAAAACATGTTTTACAATTATATTTAAGCTTTCTTGTGATTAGTTGTTACTGTCATAATGTTGTAAGTAACCCTTGTTTTTTTCTTCTTAAATTTGTTTGTGTGTGT
The DNA here is from genome assembly GCA_038048925.1 of Garcialebias charrua. Taxonomy (NCBI): domain Eukaryota; kingdom Metazoa; phylum Chordata; class Actinopteri; order Cyprinodontiformes; family Rivulidae; genus Garcialebias; species Garcialebias charrua. Next base: position 22,082 of record JBBPBX010024153.1, on the reverse strand, counting down.
GAAACAGATCAAGTCTTGGCAGAGGCTCGGAAAGTCCCCCTTCCTGATGAACCACCTGCAAAGACTCCACGCCTTTTCTCTGGCTATCGAAAGAAAGGTGCCAAAAAAACTACAGACCATGGCTCTTCTGTAAGGACTGAACTTAATCACTACATCCAGGTGACTTCTGAAGAAGATGGAGGGGACTGTTTAGACTTCTGGAAAAGGTATTCAACAGTTTTCCCAAGGCTGTATCCTGTGGCTATGAGGGCACTTGCTGTTCCTGCCACCAGTGCACCAGTAGAGAGGGTGTTCAGTCATGGAGACATTATAATGCGCCCTCACCGAGCCAGGCTAAGTGCAAGTACCCTGTCAACCTTGATCTTTTTAAAATGTAATGCGTTAGTTGCATAAACATTGCCTGTTGTTTGATCCAGTTCATTAGGAGAAAAAAGGTTGTTGCTGCAGGGCAGATTTAGATTTTTTTTATTTCACAGCCCTCCTTTTTCTTTTAGAACATAAAGATAGCAGGTTCACTGCAGAAAGAAGAGAATATTGTATCAAGAAATATCTCAGTTTTGTAAGAAAAATACTTTTTGGAGAAAAATACAGATACAAATTTTTTTTGGAAAACATTTGAGTGTGGGTGCTTTTTTAATTGTATTTTTCATTTACCAGTTTAAGCTATTATACATCAGAAATGTCATAACAGACCATTAAAACTATAGTGATTTGTGACTGCAGTGTCACTCAAATATTAGGGACTTGACTTGGACTTGAGATCAAAGACTTGAGACTTGACTTGGACTTGCAAAAAATGACTTTTGAGCATCTCTGACGTGTGGCATGGAGGCTGCAGAAAGAAAAGTTTTGCAGAGAGTGGTGAAGGCTGCACAGAAGATGTTGGAGTTGGTCTCCCCACCATCACAGACATCTACACCTCTAGATGCAGGAAGAGAGCCACCTGTATCATGAAAGACCCCACTCACCCAGCACACTCACTTTTTGCCCCACTCCCCTCAGGACGGAGGTTGAGGAGCATTAAGTGTAGAACAACTAGACTGAGGAACAGCTTCTACCCTGAGGCTGTTACACTCATGAAGCTCTAACCAGAATAATCACTGTGGGGAAAAAATGCATCATGTTGCTGCTGATCTTTTTCATGTTGCTGTGTTCATTCGTGCCCATCTGCTCATACAGACTCATGTTCGTGCTGCTGTTTGGAGTAATGTTTTCTATGATATTAGTGCTTAGTGTATTTTATGTTGATGTTTTTCTTAGTTCATATCTTAGATGTTATTACGGTTTTTCTATTACACTTTATTGTTGGATGTAACTGGGACCCTGTGTACATAATCTCGTGTGATGCAAATGACAATAAAGATTCTCTGACTTTCTGTGCTGAGGTCTTTTTTTGTTGTTGCAACTTTCACACCGTGTGATTATGATATACAGTACATGATTTTTTTTTTAAAACCTTCCCTCAATTCCTCCCATTGTGTGTCTCTTTTTCCTATCTAAACAAAAAGGGCAGCACCTCCCGAAGGCCGCTCTGTCTCCCCACGTCAGTTTATGTTTTCTCAGACGGGCCATACTCAAATATAATTTTGTTTTGCTTCAGTGCAGTAACAATAAAGCTGATTCTGACATAGATTTACACAAATTTGTGAACATTTGAGAGGAAAATGCCTATTGTGTACAAAGAAAATCTTTGAGTTCAGCTATGAAAAATGGGGGGAAAAAAACAAGTGTTGCGTTTATATTTTTGTTGGGAGTATATGGTGGTGGCCATCTTGGATTTTGACACGGCAACTTGTTTTAAAATGAACCTTGTGCTTAGATGTACTCATACACATACTCATGGGCAGCACGGTGGCACAACTGGTAGAGCTGCTGCCTCTCAGCGAGAAGGTTGCCGGTTCAAATCCCGGTCCGGGGCCTTTCTGGGTGGAGTTTGCATGTTCTCCCCGTGCATGCGTGGGTTTCCTCCGGGTACTCCGGTTTCCTCCCACAGACCAAAAAACATGCTTGTTAGGCTGATTGGTGACTCTAAATTGACCCTAGGTGTGAGTGTGAGAGTGGATGGTTGTTTGGTGTGAGTGAGACAGGTCCCTCTTGTAAATGAGTCCCCGTGACTCAACGAGGCTAGCCTGTATAAATAAAGGTTGAATGAATGAATGAATACACCAAAATGGAATTTACTTTACAAGTTATCCAGTTAACAAAGTTTATAAAATAAAAAAAAACACCACACAAGTTCATTTTTATTTATTCTCTCTCTACATGTTTATTAAAATTTATTAATCAACGAACCTGACGGGACATCAACACATTCATATCTACAGAACGTAAACAACCTCATGAGCTGTACGTCAACACTGGAAAAGATACAGTGACCTTTGACCCAGGTAGCACAACCACACACCGGCTAACGTAGCGCTCCGAGTGACGTCATGAAACTGGTGCGACCAGGTCCTGACGTCCCAGGACCCAAGTGACTGTACAGTTTAAAAGAATAGATCTGTACACTATTGATTAAAAACATTATTTTAGACTTTGTACACCCCTCATGTATTTACTGTAAGGCTTCTCTAGAAGGAAGTCTACTTTACATCAAGTAGCCTCTGAGCCGGAGCGACCACTGCGCTCCTGTTCCAAGGCTGTTTCTCCTTTCGTTTGTTAGCTGCAGGCTACAGCTACCGATAAACATAAAGACAAAGCACCAGCGTTTGACTTCTGTTGACTCTTCTTTAACCGCCTCACCAACTACAAACCCCTCCATTTTTGACGAGTTATTGAACATAAAGTTTTGGCGGTAATACACCGGAAGGTTGTAAGCTGCCGTTAAACCTCATGGAAGAAGAAGAAAGGAGAAGAACATAAAGTTTGGCAAAAATTGAAACGTGTCAGATGGTAAATTCTGCATAAAAAGGAGTAAAAGCGTCGGTGGCCCCAAATACTGCCTGTAAAATAGGAGTAACAACACAAAGTTGAACAAGAGGGGAACCTGAGTGGCTTTGCAGAAATTAAAATACAATAAACTTTTAACACAGAAATTTATATTGAAATTTATCTTATTGGTCCTCCAATATAAAATGAGCACATTCTAAACAAACAAACAGTACATTTCCTCACCATGGTTCTATCATGGTTCTACGGATACGTAGCCCCGCCTCTTAATGCTGACATTAAAACTGTAGTCATATCTTAACATGTTTCTGTTCAGACAATGTTGTTACACTTGATTTGCTCCAGTATAGTGAACTCTTTTCTTACATGTGATCGCCCTGTACAGCTGTACTGGCTGCAAATGACACTGATGAAACCTAATCAGATCAATGTCAGGACCTCTCAGTGAAAATATCAAATGATCAGGTGGAGCCAAACTAAGCAGCAGGTAATCACAACGTAGCTGTTTTTTTTTTTGTTTTTTTTTATGGATTCTGAACACAGCTGTAAATTTATCAAATTATAATTTTGGACCAATCTCGCCATGCAGCATCACACGCCAAGTCTTCATGTGTCATGCTTATATAGACGAACCAGCAGAAGGTGGTCTCCAAGACGGTATTTTTCTTCTCAGAGAACATGACTCCTGACGTCTCTTGAACGGTCACGTGATAAGAAATAAAAAATATAAAACGGCTCCCATTTTAATATAAAACAGACTAAATGAAAAACAGCTGAGCAGAGACGAGCTCCATCACCTGCTGGGATGTGGAGGCAGTCATTCTGTTTTTTGTTGTTGTTTTTTTTCTGATGAGCTTGAGGAAGATTTCAATAAAGTTATTTTGAATTTCTTTCCAGAGGCTGGCAGCAGCCAACACCATGCGCAGCGTTTGTGGGTACAACTGTTCATTCTGCTCACACGAGAAGCTAAAATACATTCAAATGTAAGATCTGAAGTGAGGATTTCTTGGACAAACTAAAAACGAGTGACGGCCTGGTCGAGCGTGGAGTTTGATATGTGGCCGTTGTAACGTTCTGACCTGCGGGAGTGGAGCAGGCAGACTCTAAAAACCACCGCCTCCTCTGTGTGAAGTTTACATGTTGTGATCCTGTCCTCTGATTGTCCAGTTGAGCTCTCAGTTGCAGCTGGTGGCCTCGGGTCCAGCTGTGGCTGCGGGGATGCGAGGCATCTTCTTGGCTGGACTGGGGGCGTGCTGCAGAGCAAAGACAGACCATGAGCGTCAACATCGGCTGTTTGTAAACCACAGATATCTGATGGTTGATCACGTGTGCTTGAAACGAGATTGAGTTTCTGACATCACTATAAAGTCAGAAAATCTAACTAAATGCAATTCAGGCACTTTTGAACCTATCAAAATCACAACATGCATTTTTTTTTCTTCCAGTTATTCAGATTTTCAGACACTTGTGAGACAAGCAGAGTCCAGTAAAGACCCATCTGTCTCTCCATCTACTAATCATGCTGCATCCACTGAACCTAAAACATGACAATTGGAACTCTTGCTTTTTTCCTTCTGACAGCAAATTTTAAATTTAATTTATTTAAAATAGAAAAATATTTAAAATTTATTTATTTAAAATATTTTAAATGGAAATCACACAAATGGACGTTCAAAATTATCCACCACCAGCAGTTTGTGTGTCTTACTGTATATTCAGACTAGAAAGTGCAACTTGTTGAGCCTTATAATTTTCAACCTACGCCTTTTTCAGTTTAAGACTCGTGTGATAATAAGTTTAATAGTGACAGTATTTCAGTTTGAACTGTGTGTGCGCATTTAGGTGTGTAGTTTATTTGTGTGTATGATTAATGTGTTTATTATTGAAAACGGCTGAAACAAATTTTTTTTTATTAAAAAGTAAACTGGAAATCTGAAATTACAATTTCTCATTTGTCACTGAATGCGTCACCTTTATAAAATCATTGGTGTAAAGTTGATCATATAAACACTACAATCTTCCATTAGTGTGTCAAAACTGCCGTATGGATCAGATTTTTTGAGTTTGTTAAGACAGAATTTGTAAAATTACAAAATTGGTTTAAGATAAATAAATTATCATTGAATTTAGATAAAACAAAGTACATGATATTCAGTGGAAAAAGGGAAACTAGATTTTCCACTCATGATTGATGGGGTTGAGATTTGTCTTGTGAGTGAAATAAAGTTCTTGGGTGTTATTATTGACAATAAACTGACGTGGAAACCTCATAAATTCTGTTAGGACAAAGATACTCAAAGCAATTGGTGTATTATACAGTATAGAGTAAGGAATCTGTTAAATGATAGAGCTTTGTACTTATTGTACAATACAATTATTGTTCCACACATAATATACTGTATTGATATTTGGGGAAAAGCTTGTAAATCATTCACGGAACCTGTCTTTATACTACAGAAGAGAGCGGTAAGAATAATAACCAGAAAGCACTATTGTCACCCTTCAAGCACATTATTTCATAAATTTAAATTGTTGAAGTTCCATGACCTGGTGGATTACAATATCCTGTCTATTATGTATAGAGTTCATAAAAACGAACTACCAGTGAATATACAAATGTTCTTTGTCAAACGTATGAGTTGTTATAATCTTAAAGGAATAGAGATTTTTGTGAAACCAAGACATAGAACGAGTTTAAGAGGTTGGTCAACCTCAGTCAAAGGAATTGATCTTTGGAATACTTTGGAAACTTGTGTAAGAATTAAAGTGGAGGTCAATATTAATACTGACCTCTTTATCCTTAATTAATCTACTTATTCAGATTGAATAGTAAATTCACGGATTCTCTTCTTTTTCAGTTTATTCAATATTTCTGTGATCTTTATGATGGATAAATAAACAGAGCCATTAAGTGACAAAGACGTTAACTTAGTTTGATATGTCAAAGAGACACTATCATTTATTTAGAATAAATCAACTAAATTAACACCATTACACTTGATTGACATGATTTCACTTTCTTTCAATTTAAAACGTCAGCACACTTAAATTCAACACAACAGACATAAATATTGGATGTTAACATATTTAGTCTGTGGGCTCTTTTAGCTTAAAAATATAGTTTCCAGCTTAGATAGAGAGGGGAAAGAGTAGGAGGAATAAGAGGTTGGAGAGATTAAGTTATTTATCTCGAGTGTAACCAGAGATGACACATTCCATCCGACTTCGGCTAAATCCCAGGTACGTTTGTAAACCGCTCTTTACCTTTTGACGATGCGTCTGATAAAGATATTGCCAGCCTCCCAGGTGCACGGAGTCCTTCCGGCCCTCGTACGTCTGAACTGGTCGTTTACTTCCAACGTCTCCTCGGATCCGCGTCAGCCGTCAGAAACATGTGGCAGCTTCTGGCTGACTTCAAGACGAGATGTTTCTCAAAGGAAGTTCATTAAGAACTTTGGAGCTTTTGCTCGGGGAACTGGATGGAGACGTCCATCAGTTCTAGCTGACAAGTTAGTCTTTGGCTCTTGACCAAGCTTGACCAGCTGCAAGGCAGAGAGCTTTCAGGTCTCCGTCCATTCAAACTCTTTGTCCATTCAAAGACTGAAGCGTTTCCGCACAGTTAGAACTTAAAAGCAGGAACACAGAGAGGAGTTCACTTGCTTTATCAAACCCAAGGTTACAAGCCAGCAGCAGAGAGAAATGTTTAGGAAAAAAGACAGATAACGCTGGAGCCCTGCTCATCAGACTGTCTCTGAGTTTCTAAACAAAACCGTCCGGTCTCTGTGACCCGAAGGCTTCACCTTTAAACACAGCAGTGAAGACAGTAATTAACACATTTCAGAATAACACAGCATAAAAGCACATATCATGAAAATGAGAAAAGTTATTCTTGATTACATTAGAATAAAATCAAGATATAGAAATAGTCTCTTTTAGTGACTATATGTCCTCAGATTATAACTAATGGAATAATTGTGTTAAATGTCCTGCTTTACTGAGAGGTCAGTAAAGGTCATCACTGGACAGTTCAAAAGTACACAGGTGTCTTAAAAGTGGACAAGGTCATGTCCACTACATCTCCCCCCTTTTGGAAGCCATCGCCAGTCGTTGGGGATGGGGTCCAACACGAAAGGAAACCTTGAACTGTCTCTGATCTTGAAGTAATCCGGCGAGTGGAAAAGAAAAAATCAAAAATTATAATCCCATAAAGTTTTTGGAACTTCCATACTGTTCGTAGGTAATCCCATTGCGGTAAGCTTTTAATCCCTCGGAAAACTGAGTCTGTTAACTCTTGGAAAACAAAGTCTGTGATCCTTTGGAAAACAAAGTCTTATAATCCACAGCGGTAATCCCACAGCAGTAAATCCACAACGATTAGTTTTGTTGATTGATCAGCAACAATTGTTTTCATAATCAGCATGTAGAGGGGATCCCTCGATTGACGCAGAGGAGGCGATCCTTGGATGAAGGTTGAAGACCAAGCGTTGGAGCTGCAGGTCCCCACATCGAAGGTTGTTGGCTGGTTGGTCTCCAGTCAGTGCCACTCTGGTTCTATGTGTCATGCAATTATGTGGTTTTAGGTGGGCTTATGATTGGGATTTTACATTAGGCCCTACCTATATGCACCTGGTATGTAAGCTATCATGGTTTAGATCAGCTATAATTACCAATTAAGGGGTGGATCAATTCTGTAAATTAGATATAGGGATCTATACCTATAGAATTTTGGAGGGCTTCTGTAACGAAGGCCTCTAATTCCAAACTATTCCTCCATTCATTACTTAGTTTAGGTTAAACTAAAGTAGAAAAATGAAATATAGTTTGATCTAAATGTCTGTTGTCTTTTAGACGAACGACGTAGGATTTGGTGTACCTAATAAATTTTGAAGTCTATGGCGAGACTCATCAAAATGAATAGATAATCTAGAATAGAAACGATCGAATCGGTTCAATTTAGAAATCGTGAGGCCAGTGTAGTTTATGGTACCTTGAGTAGCTTTAAACTACATTGACTCTTCAACGGTTGAGATTTAACAAAACGAACTGCATGTTGGCATAGTTAGATCCATCTTATGCATTAATCAATGTTAATACAAAACCTTTTTTGGCTGGGAGTGTCCAGAACCACAACAATATCTCAAATAATGACAACAGTAATGACTAAACAACAAGGAAACAACGTTTCACTGCTTCGACACACTCTTGTCGTCAGATTCCAAAGTGCAACACACAAGAAAACAGGTCTCAACTTTATGACCGAGGTCAACTTAAATCTTGTGGATTTAAATGGTTGTTAAGATTAGTTTTTGTTGTGGGTGTTGGACTTAGCGTTTCTAAGTTCAAGTTGGACAATGCGACTTATAGGGTGGGAAATATGGTAGTTTAAACCTGATTAGTTTATTTACTAACTTGTGTTTGGACGACCTTATTATCCCATGAAGTCGGTGAGTTTGTGAGATCTTTGTCTTTTGTGGAGTCATTGAACGCCTTGTAAGGTTTGATCTGATTTCGATGTACCCATTTAGCAATTGGCTCTTTGCGGCCTTTGCTGATTTTGATCTCGTAGACGACTGAGGACACTTTGTCTGTTATCAGATGAGGTCCAGTCCACCTGGGCATTAGTTTGCGGGCGAGAGTTCCGGTCCCGGACTCTCCTTTCCCGGTTGCTGGGGCGAACGTATAGTACCAGACTCTGTCTCCCACTTGGAGTTCATTGTGAGAGGCCTTCTGGTCATAGTACGCCTTGCGTCCTTCAGCGGACCTTTCCAGGTTTTTCTGGGCGAAAGCAAAAGTGTTTCTGAGGTGTACATTCAAATCTTTCATGTATTGTTGTGTAGTGTAGGCTGTCGCCATGACGGCGTCGCCTGGTTGGTACAACAGGTGTAGAGGGAGAGTCATCTGTCGACCGGTCATCATCTCGAAGGGAGAGATGCCAGTTGATGTGTGTGGAGTGGCTCTTATGGCCATGAGGACCAGAGGGAGTTTCACATCCCAGTCCTTGTGGTTTGCAGCCACGTATTTCTTCAAAATACTCACCACAGTTCTGTTTGCTCTCTCAACTTGGCCTGAAGCCTGTGGGTGGTAGCCGACATGAAAGTTGGCCTTGACGCCTAGCGTCTTCCACAGTTCTTTCATCACTTCACCTGTGAAGTGTGTACCTTGGTCTGAGTTCACCCGAAGGGGAAGTCCAAACCTTGAGAATATATGATTCATTAACAACATAGCAGTTGTTTGTGCTGTGTCGTTAGGAGCTGGTAGGCATTCTACCCATTTGGTAAATGCACAGGTTACCGTGAGAAAATATTTATTTCCTCTAGAGCTCTTAGTGAGTGGTCCAACCCAGTCGATCTGGAGGTCAGACCATGGGAATGCAATGCCTCTGCTTTGCAGTGGTGCTCTGTGAAGTGGTCTGGTTGGCTGAAACTGGCCACAGACCACGCACCCTTCAATGTAGTCCTTGACATCCTTTTTCATTCCAGGCCAATAGGCAATTTGTTTTAATGCCGTCAGCGTGGCTTTATCTCCTTTGTGTCCTGCGGACGGGAGATCATGGGCATGAACTAACATCACCCCCCTTTGGTCATGGGGAACCACGAACACAGGTGAGGACGTTGGTCCATGAGCGAAAGTCAGGATGCCCTTGAGTAGTTTAAGCTGTTTGCGCAGCTGATAAAGGACTTTAAGGTCNTATATATATATATATATATATATTAGGGGTTGAACGAGTACATAATTTTTAAACTCGACATTAACATAAATAAACTCGGTTAGTGCTCGAGTAGCCGATGATGTCATAGGCTCTTAAGACGCTAAATAAATAAATATATAAAAATGCATAAAAACTTCATTATTTACCCAAAAAAAAAAAAAAAAAAAGACCAACAAAACATTGGGAGCATTTATTATGCTCCTATAATTTATCATAATGCAGATAAGTCACAGGAAAAACAAAACTATTAGTTATTATTATTAATATTAAAAGTGAAAGTATACCGTGCGGCGCTGAAACCGAAACTGAAAAACAAATGGGGCAACACCGCACCACAGCCTGAAGTGCTGTGCAATTTAGGTTTACTTTTAGAGATTAATGTGTTTATAGGGAGGAGAGGAGAGGAGCCAGTTGAGGTGGCTCAGGCATCTGGTTAGGATGCCTCCTGGACGCCTCCCTGGTGAGGTGTTCCGGGCATGTCCCACCGGGAGGAGACCCAGAGGAAGACCCAGGACGCGCTGGAGGGACTATGTTTCTCGGCTGGCCTGGGAACGCCTTGGGATTCCCCCGGAGGAGCTGCTCCAAGTGGCTGGGGAGAGGGAAGTCTGGGCCTCCCTACTTAGGCTGCTATCCCCGCGACCCGACCCCGGATAAGCGGAAGAAGATGGATGGATGGATGGTGTTTATAGGTTTTTTTAATAGGTCTAGAGAGATTAATATGTTGCTTTTGTTTGTGAAACGAGAGAGGAAGCTGCCGTGTTATATATGTGGCCTGCAATGCAACACCGCCACCTGCTGCCAGTCACAATCTACGGTGGTCAGAGAACAGAAAATCAACAGGAAATAGCGCATTTTATAAATTAAAAACTGTTTTACCTTTTTGACAAGACTGCCTGCTCCATTTACATCCGTGCGCACAAAGGAATCCATTTTGTGGCGTCTACTAAAAGCTAAAAGCTACCTCGCGCGCTGTGAAATGTGACGTGATGACGTCACTACGGGTACTCGAGGTGGACAAAAAAGCCTCGATAGAAGTCAAAGCACTCGATCTGTCGAAAACTCGGGTATTCTGTTAATGCACTAATATATATATATATATATATATATATATATATATATATATATATATATATATATATATGTATATATATATATATATATATATATATTAGGCATGTAACGGTACTAGTGGGTGTACCGAACCGTTTCGGTACGTCACGTTCGGTTCGGTCCACCTGCGTACCGTTTCGGTTATTTTTTCACTCATTGAACGTTAATATATGCGCCGCGGAACAAAATTCCCTGGGCGCGTTTCAGCACGGAGCTATTATCGCGAAGCACGCGCAGCCTTTAGCCGTTAGCTTCTCACTGCGGTCTCCTGTTTGGGAACGTTTCTTGTTAAAAGACGAGCGGCGCGCACATTCAAAGCTGTGTGGACGTTGTTTCATGAAGAGACTGGCTCTGCAGCAGACAGCACGTCTCACGTGAACGCGCTTGAAACTACGTCATCGGAATGTGAACACCGCAGTGAAGAACGAGCAGCTTGCAACACGCTAACAACAGCTGCATTTAAACTACTTTTATCAGGTAAATCATATCAGTCCAGAGCAATAACACAAACTGTGAGTTTTTAAATATCTGAATGTAAGTCTGAATGTTGTTATTATGCGCAGGCTTTAAAGTTATTGATCCTTGCTAGGAACACCCATCACTCAAAAAGTTCAAAACTTTATGAAAAAACAAAAACTGATGTCAACAAGCCCTGGAGCAAAGCCCTGCCCTAATGATGAGTGAGAGATTCAACCGTTCAAAAGAGGTAATGTTCTTTTATTATTATTATCTGTGGAATGTTCTGGAGAGTGATGTTAAAAATGCAAAATCAATGTATACATTTAAGAAAAAGGTCAAAAAGGACTTGCTCAAAAATTATATATGATGTAACTTAGTGTGTTTGTTATGGAGGACCAAACTGTCATAATAATAAATAAAAGAATAAATATATATCCGACATAAAACAATACATATATAAATTAAAGTAGAAATATATATCCTAAATAATAATAAATAAAAGAATAAATATATAAATCAAAGTAGAAATATATATTTTAATGAAAAATAAAAGCATAAATATATATATTCTTTTTTATATCTCCTTACACATGAGAAATAAAAGCATAAATATATATATTCTTTTTTATATCTCCTTACACATGAGTTTCCGTCAATAACAATAGATATTTTGCTTTGCCTTTTTCTCACTGTTTTTCCGTTTGCTATATTTATTGCTGTATTTATTTATTGCTGTATTGTTAGCTGCATTTATTTCTGTATTGTTTTCTCGCTGCATTTCTGCCTCTTCGGTATGTTAATGAGGAGGGCTGCTTTCTAAATCCAGCTCTTCTATTGGTCAATAAACCGGAAATAGAACGATCAGTGTGCAGATCGATTGAGCATGCCTGCGCTGCAGTTCTCTTAGGAGATCTCCGTATTTGAGAGGAAGTAAACAACTGTTAGAGATGTATCGTAGGATTGCTGAGGAATTAAGGCATGTTGCTAGCTTAGCTGAAAGTAATACAGTCAGTGATGACTATTTACTGTTTCCAGTCGATGTTTTGAGTGAGTGGCTGCTCCAGGTAGCTGCAGACACGGACACTGAAGCTGACTCATTAGTTGTCCAGATTTTGGAGGAAGTGGCTTGTCGTTTGCACAAATCCGTGTACCCCACAAGAACAGCTGGAAGACCTGGATATTTGCTGCCCGCTGACGTCTTTAAGGGACCTCAGACAACCTAAGGAGTCTACTAACTTTTTGGACTGGCTGGGGTCTGGTCAGCTCCAATCTGGAGGTAGAAGTTGTTGACTGCCATCTCCCGCAGTCATCCACTTGCTTCCTGACGTTGAAGTTGTCCCAACACCTCATGGCCAGCATGTCTTCAAGCTACTCTGGTTTTGGCCTAATTTGAACCAGGCCGTTTCAACGTTTTACAAGTTTATGCACTTAGAAATGCACTATGTATTTTTTCAAAGTTACAACTTTCAAATGTTTTTTAATTGTTATGAAGTAGTGTCTAGTGCACTTGTTAATTACTTCAGTTTGACAGAACTTTGCATTCTTGTTTCAAATAAAACAGTTTAATGTTATTGTAGAACATATTTTGAAGCTTCTACCTGCTGATATAAATTGTTTACCCAGGTAACACATTTATTAGCTGTATCACAGAAAATGTTAGGAAATATTAGACCATCATATTAATTAATTTCGTATCTAGAAATTGCTTACATACAAAATGTTAAAGCTGATGTGGTTGAATTTGTAAATAAAATTACAATGGTTTAATAATGGTGACTTTATTACATAAACATGAAAAAAGCACATGTAAACACTGAATATTTTTAATTTAAATAAGTTTACATACAATTTATTTTCTTTTACAATATAGAATGTAACTTGAATACCACTGTGTAGTATTATAATAATAATAATAATAATTAATAATAATTAATTCAATTTATAACGCACTTTTCATTACTGAAAATTTCAAAGTGCTACACATATATTGAATGCTACACACATTCATAAACCGGTGGCGGCAGACTACCATGCAAGGTGCTTTCCAGTCCTACCGGGAGCAACTCAGGGTTAAGTGTGTTGCCCAAGGACACAACGACACATGGTGCGGGTCCCGGGAGTCGAACCGCCAACTTTCCGATCGGGAGACGACTGCCATTACCACTACACCACGGCCGCCCCAACTATTATGTAATCAGTCTTAATAAATAGCAAGTTGGCTCTGTTATAACGATGTAAATTTCAGAACCTTTCAGCAAAAAAGACGGCACAAACATTTTGATAATACAGTACAGTACATTACACCCACCTAAAAAGGATTTTTATGTATCAATGAAAAAAAAGTTGCACCGAAATAGGAATGAAGGAAATGTCTTTTGTAGCTTCAATTTACATACTTCCAAAGATTCCAGTCAGAATATCAACTGTCTGGCAATAAACATTAATCACATTAGAAAACAAGGTCGTTGGATCTGGTAGTGTTTCAATTTCCACCTGAGTCAAAGGCCTTGGACGCTCTACCTCTGACACAGTCACTCACGCCATCATGATGGCCACCATAGTGGCTCTCCCCATCAATGCCATACTGGTTGTCAACCTGTCAAAGAGTTAAGAGAACATGATATAAATAACATCCAGTTTACACACACTGGTGTTTTTTTAAACCACAAAAGCAAATTTACAATTGCACTTTGTAAAACGGCATAAATTAAACAAACCTGTGCGGGGTCGTGACCTGCACGTGGGTTTTGAGACCACAACAGCAGTGGTGACTGGTTCTGTTCTGTGCGTAGTCTGTGGTGGTTCCAGCCGTCTGTGAAGAATTGCAGATGTCTGTTGATTTGCGGTAGAAAGGTCCAGTGTAATGCGTATAAGTGCACCTCGTTGTCTGTTTGCAGCAGGCCCTCGGTCTCCAGGTAGCAGAAAGTTGTATAGAACAGATCCAACACTGCCCCAAAAACATATCGCCATAACCTCTCAATCCTGGATGGAAAAGACATTTTAGTGTGAAAAAGGAGCAAAAAAGGTTGTCATAATACACTTATATAAAGACCAACAACTTAAAATAAAACGCCACCCCGGTATCCAGTTATTGCTCTGTGGACATTGAGTTCAGGATTGTGAGATCCAGACCTTTCTACTTACCCCGGGAATTCACGACGGTTATTTTTCATACTATTTTGGAAAAGGTAGCAACTTCCATGGAAGTAGTCAGTATGAAAACATGGAGAATGGAGAATAAATCAAGACTTTAATTTAAATACCTCTGGTTATGTGTGCTTCTTCCTGTTATGTGAGAATTTCTGTTTTGGCCTCTGGTTGAGACCATGAAGTGTGCCACTAGTACGTTCTCCCCTCCTTTGTCTGAACGAACACGAGATGGCACTCCATATGTATTCACAGCTTCAAGAAAGCTCTGAAGAACTGTTGTGGCACGATTGTTTGTAGCAGCAGTCAGGTAAACAATGAGGCGACTGAAGCCATCAACGCCCCCGTGAACAACGAATCGCCATCTATATAGACAACAAAAACATTTTTGATTATCACTGGTAGAAGAAACTTTCTTTTGTTTGTTGAATGCAGGCCTGGAATTCACAGAGAAGGAAAATCATAACTGCAGTGCTCTTATTCAGCAGAGTAAATGTTTACGTTAAAACACAGAGTAGTTCCATTAAGAATACATTTCTCACTTATGCTAAGACGATTTTAAAAACTTTAAAGGTTCAGTCTGCAGTTTCTGTAGAACTGCAGCACTTAGAAAAAATTTCAACAGGCAAAGCATTCTGATCCCTCCCCCTCAGAGCCATATATGGCTCTGCTCTCCCATGGTCTGCTGAAATTCAAATTCAAGCTCTGTTTTTATTGGCTGGTTACAAACTCTGTTTTTATTGGCTGGAAAACGGCAGGTCACTTTTTCTTTTTAGAAATGCTTATTTACCACCTGGAGAAGCAAGGGGACAATAGATATATACAGTATATTTTTTTTCAGAGATTACCTGGCTAACATCAGTCTGTCAGGAGATAGTGACAGAGTGAAGAAATATGTTTATAAAAAATGTTACATACTGCAGCTTTAATGTCATTGTGTTAGTTGGTCTCTGTGAAAAGTTTCTTAATGAAAGTAATCTGTGTAATCATCACTTGAGGTCCTTATTCACTACAGTACTTTTAAAGAGTACCGGTACATGTATTTGTAATGTCAACATAATTCCTCTTTTTTAAAGACCGTGTAAAGTAAAATTGAATGTGTGTTTTGAGTTTGTCACATGGCATAAATATGTGTTATTAATCACCCATATAAATCTGACTGATTGAAACAGTGCGAAGCTGGAAAGTGCGCATCAAATTTCCTTGCTGGTCAACTCGGTGCAATGCTTCTCGCACTCTTATTCCTTGAAAATTAAGTAAACCATAATTAAAACGTGTTTGATTTGGAGGTGATGAACATATTGAAATGAGTCCATGGTGTAATAATGACAGTTAAGATAAGATTACACTATTGCTATGCCACTGCAATACATTAGAACATTTAAGTTACTTTCAACAGTATGACATGTAATTTTCTTTGTGATCCTTTTACGTTGTGGTAAACTGTTATTTGTTACCAATCCAATGTTATATACAACTGCAATTGGTGTTGGTATAAGCAGCCATAGGCTCATCTGTTGACTTACTTTGGCCAAGTAGCCCCATAGCAACGTGTATCCTGTATTAGGGTGATGACTTCGAATCTCTCGCACAACTCCATCCAGCTCATCATCTTCAATGTTGCAGTATGAGTCAGATACTCTACAAGAAAAAATAAAAGTCAACTGAAAGTGAGGTTCTCCACACGGAAGAAATTGGATGGACAGAATTTCTGACACAAATGTATTACACAATTTGAAGACGAATTACCATAACAGTCATGTGGAAGTATCTGAATGGTGGACATCAACAAATTCGTAAATACTTTTCTGATGCCATCTACAAGTCAATATATTTGAATGAATCAATCAATCCATCAACACTTATCCTAGTTGGGTCATGATGGGTGAGGGAACCTATCTCCAGAGGTCAGTAGGCCAGAAGCAGAATACACCCTGAACAGATCGCGAGTTAATCGTAGATGAATATGAATATCTCACAATTCTAAACTTCTTAAGTGGATTAAAGGCTTAAGATAATATGTTTTACTATTAAAAGTCGATATTTGAACACAACAGATGTTCCGGAACAACTGGAATTATAATAAAAATATAAAATACAAATAAGTTCAAAGTAGCAAAAGAAATACCACACATGTGTACTTACCTTATACTGTACTCTGCCATTCGCCTATAGACTGTTCTTTCACTGACCCCAAAAAGTAAATATCCAGCAAATATCCAGGTCTTCCAACTGTTCTTGTGGGGTACACAGATTTGTGCAAACGACAAGCCACTTCCTCCAAAATCTGGACAACTAATGAGTCAGCTTCAGTGTCCGTGTCTGCAGCTACCTGGAGCAGCCACTCACTCAAAACATCGACTGGAAACAGTAAACAGTCATCACTGACTGTATTACTTTCAGCTAAGCTAGCAACATGCCTTAATTCCTCAGCAATCCTACGATACATCTCTAACAGTTGTTTACTTCCTCTCAAATACGGAGATCTCCTAAGAGAACTGCAGCGCAGGCATGCTCAATCGATCTGCACACTGATCGTTCTATTTCCGGTTTATTGACCAATAGAAGAGCTGGATTTAGAAAGCAGCCCTCCTCATTAACATACCGAAGAGGCAGAAATGCAGCGAGAAAACAATACAGAAATAAATGCAGCTAACAATACAGCAATAAATAAATACAGCAATAAATATAGCAAACGGAAAAACAGCGAGAAAAAGGCAAAGCAAAATATCTATTGTTATTGACGGAAACTCATGTGTAAGGAGATATAAAAAAGAATATATATATTTATGCTTTTATTTCTCATGTGTAAGGAGATATAAAAAAGAATATATATATTTATGCTTTTATTTCTCATTAAAATATATATTTCTACTTTGATTTATATATTTATTCTTTTATTTATTATTATTTAGGATATATATTTCTACTTTAATTTATATATGTATTGTTTTATGTCGGATATATATTTATTCTTTTATTTATTATTATGACAGTTTGGTCCTCCATAGTTTGTGTATTACAGTTAGAAAAATTAAGTAGTTGTTAATTTTGTGATGTAGTTTGTGTATTACAGTTGAAAAATTAAAGCTCCACTGACATCATCTTTTGACTTTTCAAAAAATGGCACAACATATATAAATATTAAGATTGACCCCTGACCGTTTTTGCTAAAATAATGTTAAATGAATGAAATTTCTCCCCCAAAACAGTTTAAAATTAGCGCCATTTTTTTAACACGATAAATAGGGATTTCGCCGTCGCAGGATGATGACGTCATTTAAAGGACTTTCCCTACTGCGCTGCTTGTAAACAATGGACGAGCTACAAACTCGATCCGTCCAATTTAGCCATTTAAAAGTTAATATTTTAGCGGATTGTCTGCAGAGAAGCCAAAGTTATTTCCAGTAAACAGCAGGTTATAATTTTTTTCAGCTCCTGCTGGTTTTTGGAGACTTTTCACTTCATGAGGTGAGCTCAGCTGCTGTGTGGAGTTACATGCATGTGGACGAGGCAGAAGTAATTCTACAACATGTACATCGTCTCCAGCCTCCACAGCACTGAAATGGTAATATATTAGTTAATGTTCCTAATAATTATTCAACATTAATTAATAGTTTAAAAAATTAGTCCCTTTTAAAATATCTGTTAAATATATTATTCTTTTATTTTGTTTGTGTTTTCAGGTTTCCAGGTCTCCAGTCCATCACCTGAGGCTCTTCATGTTGAACCACTAGTACAACCCAGACTTTCACATCACAGCAGGTAAGATTGCATCAACGAAAAGAATACTACTCAACAATATTCTTTGATGTAAATCTGTTGATTTTCTGTGGTTCTGATGAGGGAAGTGACAAAGTGGATGCAGCATTCAGCCCATAATGGACCCAGATGTCCCCTGCGTCCAGACCTACAACACCTGGACATCCATGAGCATGCACGAGGAGGTGGTGGAGTCTGAAGAAGTACAAGCAGCAGGATGAGGAGAAACTAGACCGATGTCCCCTGCGTCCAGACCTACAACACCTGGACAGGAGGATGGACGAGGAGGTGTTGGAGTCATTTTTACAGAGCTGATGAAGTCAAACAACACTTGCTAATATGTGTTAAACTCAATTTATTTTGATAATCTGTTCATATTAATGTTTCCCCAGAGGTTTTCATTTATTTGATAATATGGGATGGTTTTATTTTAATAAAATGTTTCTTTCAACATTCACCAATTTTGTTTTTACTAAAGTATGAGCTGTGAGTTGTAGATGCACGAATGAAATTAAAACAGATACACAAATATTCTCACAAAGAATAACACAAATATTCTCACAAAGAATAACTCAACACTAACAGATAATATAGTGTACTACCGTAACTTTATTTACACATAACTACAGAAACACTTGGTTCATTGTTATCCTTTTTTCTTTTTTCAAACAACATGTTCATTTGAACACTCAGAAAAAAATATTAAATTCATTGATTCATTTTCATCTCAATGCTCTGGCCAGTTGTAGTATTTCTGCATATTTTAATGTCTTGATGCACAAACGTAGCTTTCTGCAGCAGTCCTGATGTTCTACAGATCCTGAAGACGTCTCCATCTGTTGTTTAACAATATCAAGGTTTGTTCTCCACCTCGGTCCACTCTTCAGGTGAAGACATTTCTGTGAATCCTCGCTCGTCCACGCTCCTGGATGTCCAGGTGTTGTAGGTCTGGATGCAGAGGACATCTGGGTCCATTATGGGCTGAATGCTGCATCCACTTTGTCACTTCCCTCATCAGAACCACAGAAAATCAACAGATTTACATCAAAGAATATTGTTGAGTAGTATTCTTTTCGTTGATGCAATCTTACCTGCTGTGATGTGAAAGTCTGGGTTGTACTAGTGGTTCAACATGAAGAGCCTCAGGTGATGGACTGGAGACCTGGAAACCTGAAAACACAAACAAAATAAAAGAATAATATATTTAACAGATATTTTAAAAGGGACTAATTTTTTAAACTATTAATTAATGTTGAATAATTATTAGGAACATTAACTAATATATTACCATTTCAGTGCTGTGGAGGCTGGAGACGATGTACATGTTGTAGAATTACTTCTGCCTCGTCCACATGCATGTAACTCCACACAGCAGCTGAGCTCACCTCATGAAGTGAAAAGTCTCCAAAAACCAGCAGGAGCTGAAAAAAATTATAACCTGCTGTTTACTGGAAATAACTTTGGCTTCTCTGCAGACAATCCGCTAAAATATTAACTTTTAAATGGCTAAATTGGACGGATCGAGTTTGTAGCTCGTCCATTGTTTACAAGCAGCGCAGTAGGGAAAGTCCTTTAAATGACGTCATCATCCTGCGACGGCGAAATCCCTATTTATCGTGTTAAAAAAATGGCGCTAATTTTAAACTGTTTTGGGGGAGAAATTTCATTCATTTAACATTATTTTAGCAAAAACGGTCAGGGGTCAATCTTAATATTTATATATGTTGTGCCATTTTTTGAAAAGTCAAAAGATGATGTCAGTGGAGCTTTAAGTAGTTATTCATTTTGTGATGTAGTTTGAAGGTTATCATTGTTTGAACAAACTGTGAAATAAGGGGCAGATATAATAAGATTTCATCTTCTTTCTGCTCCTTTCATTTTATCCTACTTGTATTCTTGTATCTGATGAAACTGTTTTGTATTGTTCTTTTAAAATGAATGAATAAACATCAAATCAAATCAAAATTATCTAAATAATCTTTTTTATTCAAAATCATAATCTTATTAACTTTTTTATTTATTTATTGTGTTTTATTTCCAGTCTGGGACAGACATCCACCAGAGATCACCTGCAGCTAAGAAGTGTGTGATGACTGAACTGAACTCTGAACTTTTCCAGCACCTGTCCCACCAAGAAGAAGTTGTGAGTACAGTAATGAGGACAAATACAGCCACACTGATGCTACTGGACAAAAACTTGATTAGTTAGATTGTAAACAGTCTGTTGCTGCTTATTGTTCTGACTGTTATTGTATTTATTAAGATTTTTATTATTGTTAAAATAGTTTTATTGTAGAGTGCTGTTTATTTAAAATATCATCCAAATGGGTCACTTTTATTTATTACTACAATACTGTACAGTACAAACGTATTTTTGGCATATTTTCAAAATAAACATTTTGTAAGTCTTTATTTTGTCCTTTTTTTTGTACCGAAAATAAACCGAAAATAAACCGAACCGAGCCCTCCTTGTAGTTGAACCGAACCGAAATGTGATTTTAGCGTACCGTTACACCCCTAATATATATATATATATATATATATATATATATATATATATATATATATATATATATATATATATATATACAGGGAACCCTCGAGTTACGTCAGGGTTCCGGACCTAAGGATGAGACTTAGGTCGATTTTGCCGTAACTCGCGGACCAAAAACACGTGCCGATTGTAGGTCCGCATTTCTGACGTAGGTCGCGGCTATACCGCTAACGGAGCGCCGCACACACATTTAACGGCATGAGACTGAACAAGTGGACATACTGGGCCATAAACATGCACAGAACTTTATTTACAAACACTTCGCTAACACATTACACCACATATTCATCCATAAACACACAAAACCTGAACAGCATGTACAGGTACTGTACAGCAATTTTAGACAGTGCCATTCAGCATAGCACATCTGTACTATAATTCAAAAAATCTACTGACATGTATGAAAACAAAGTGCCGTAGTGTACAGTCCAGTTCTGAAACTTTTAAAAGGTGCAGTAATGTATTTTTCAGCACAGAGAAAGCATACAAAATACAAATCTCTTCCTAAACAGTTCTCAGCCATAATCTGCAAATGATGTCAACCATGAACCATGAACACTTCTCAAAGAGCAGCAACTGTTAACATCAAACAGCAGCAAATCAGCAGCAACTCACATCCATCCATCCATCCATCAGCAAAATGATGTCAACCATGAACCATGAACACTTCTCAAAGAGCAGCAGCTGTTAACATCAAACAGCAGCAAATCAGCAGCAACTCACATCCATCCATCCATCCATCCATCCATCCATCCATCAGCAGCAGCAGCAGCAGCAGCAGCAGCTATTGACATGAATCAGCACCAAATCAGCATAAAATCACATCCATCAGAAACATGTTGCAACCATCATGTTTTTGAAACCAGTGCCTTGGTGTGCAGTCCATGTCCTTGTGCATGAAAAAGAAGTCCATGAACTCTAAAAAAGCTAGAAGCAGCAGAAATAGGAAACAAAATTCCCTTACTTTGACTGAAGTGTAGGTAGACACTGATGTTTTTCTCAAGTTCAAACCTGGATCAGATGGAACTGCTTAGCCAGTGCTCAACAATGAATGCTAACTGTCGCTAATACCTAATGCTAACTGAATGAATGCTATGCTAAATGATGATAATAGTACGTGCGTTTGCTCTTGCTCCTCTCTCTCTCGCCGAAACTCAACAACGTGGTCAAGATGGCGCGTCCCTTTAAATAGTACGGCAGTGTCGCCCCACCCCTACTCCACGGTCATGCGCACTGCCATGCGCGAACAGCCAAGGTACTGTACCCCTCCCCCACCTTGCCGCTTGCCGTAATGACACACTTTTTTTGCCGTAGCTCGATTACATACTTCTAATATACCTCGTTCGTAAGTCTGTTTTTTTGTCGTATCTCGATGGCATTCTTTCAAAGAGGCAAATCGTAAGTCTGAGTTGCCGTAGCTCGGGGGTGACGTAACTCGAGGGTTCCCTGTAT
>JBBPBX010024152.1:0-39914 GCA_038048925.1 Garcialebias charrua | reverse complement strand
GTTATCTCATTCGATCGACTCATGAAACCTTTTTTTTATTTTTTTTATTAATTTACTACAGATACATTTACAATCATAAGAATGTGAACAAAAAGAACAAAGGACAAGGAACACAGAGGAAAAAAAAAACTATGCCAGGGGGGTGCCAGATTTCTACAATGAGTGCATAAAAGATAAAATTATACATTAAATATACTCAAGGAGCTACAACATTCAAACGTGTTTATAGCTTTCTTGTTGTTACTCTTAGAAATGGTGCATAAATATAATTCTATTTCTTTAATTAAGCCTGGAAAAAAAGGCGAAGATGATGAAAATTTACATTTATGAATATGGTATTTGCCAAATATTATAATTAAATTAATTGCCAGTTTTTTTTAAACATTAATATTCTTTTCGTGAAAGCCAAAAATAATGTGTTCATATCTTAACGAAAATTTTGAATCAATATTACTGATGATAAAATTATTACAATGCTTCCAAAATGTCTTAATGATACAACAATTCCAGAATAAATGACTGATTGTTTCGGGGTGCTCTTTGCAAAATTTACAGTTGGGGTCAATTGTTTTGATATATTTCTTCATGAATTGATTAGTAGGATATATTCTGTGTAACAGTTTAAAGGAGACATCTTTCATTTTGTTGTTTATCATCAGTTTCTGATGAATGTCCACACATTTTTCCATTGTGAGTCAGGGACAAAGTTTCTCCAGTAGAAGACAGATGAGGGGATAGAAATAATATCCTGCTGGAACAGGGCACGGATAATTCTGTTGTTCCTACATGTTGAAGAAAAACAAGCTTTACCAACAGTGGACTCATGAAACCTCATTTATTCCACGATGTCGAGGTCACACATTCATTTCAGTAGGTGGCAGTACTTGTGTTTTTTGCTTTCTTCCATTAAAAAACAAGAAGAAGAACTTCGGAACTCGAGCGTTATGATTGGATTGGCGGAGGTATCACGTGATCATTCCAACCAGTCAACGCCTCTCTTGTTGAACCGCGCTGGCTTGAATCTCAACCGTTGTTGTTTACAGTATATTCTGTCTGTGCTGCGGTGATCACGGAGCTCAACTGTGTTCTGTTCATTTGTCACGGAACTCCTGCCCTAAACTTGCTGCAATCCATTCAGAAGTTGAAGGTAATTGGTTCTGTTTTATAGCTTTGTTCTCTTGAATTCTGTGGTCACGACGTACATGTAGCTAACAGCTAAGCGCTACATTGTGCTAAGGTAAGCTAACTTGTGTCTACAACTGCGGCAGACGATGTAAAGGAAAATCGAACAGTACAGTTTAGAAAATAAGTTATTCTATCCAAGTAAGCCGTATGCTACGAGCAGTGGTGGAGAAAATACTCAAACACTGTACTTAAGTACAAATAAACAGACAAAAATATACTCTAGTAAAAGTAGAAGTACCATATTAATATTTTTACTTAAGTAAAAGTAAATAAGTACTTGCTTTTAAAAATACTTAAAGTATTAAAGTAAAAGTAATTGCTGAATGTATTACCTAATGCAATGGCCTACAATACCATTAAGTGTGTGTACTGTATGTAAATTTTCTGCATTACATAAATAGTGTTGAGTCATTTTAATGAACAATGCTGCAGATAATACAGTACTGTACATGTTTTTATTGTGTTTGCTCTGTGACACAGTTCACACTTGGACTTGTGATTCTGTGCATCAGAATTTCTGACATGCAGCAGAGTAAAATGTCATTAAGCAAAATAAGAATAATAAGGATGATTTTACCTTTGAAAGTTTTTATTTAACACAAAATAAAACCAATGTGTCATTTTAATTGCAGTAAACACACAGAAGTAAAAGTTTTCTGTTTAAAAAAAGGAGAATTAGACACATCATGCACTGAACATTTCAACTCCAGTTTGTCATCAACTCTAGTTAAAATGCTGTCTAGTCAACCTTGTAATGGATCAACAATGAACAATATTTTAACTTCCTGACACCATTTTCAAAACTTGGACCAGAGTGTGTCGAGACATTTAGAGACATCTCTTGTCTCCTAACACCCCATGAACTGACACATTTTAATATTGCAGCAAGAATTTCTTGTTTCTTGACAAATTGAAAAAACTGCAACGTGAAAGTAGCTTGTAACTCAACACATTATAAAAATGTAGTGTAGTAGAAAGTACAGATACTTCATGTAAAATGTAGTGAAGTAAAAGTAAAAGTACCCACATTTAATTCTACTTAAGTAAAGTACAGATACATGAAAAATGTACTTAAGTACAGTAACAAAGTACTTGTACTTAGTTACATCCCACCACTGGCTACGAGGTTTTGTTTTGTTTCTTTGTTTTGCTTTGAGACTATCGAGGCCTGCACGCGTCTCCATTAACACGCATGTGCTGAGCGGCCAGCGTTGCTGTACAGCTTTGGGCAGCATTTTTGTGAATTTTAGACTGTTGGAAAACTGTATTCGCTACAGTGCTTACTTCCTCCGCGTGTTACAACGCCATCGCGTTCCTGAATGACTATATGCCGTGTCTTTTTTTTCTTCCTTTTGTGTGTGTACACTGGGCGGGGGTCAGCTGGAAGGTGAAACGTTTCAGCATTAAAAAATAGAAGGGAAAAAACTGTCCAGATGACCTGAATTCAGACCAAAGCTTTTCAGTTGCAAATGAATGAGTAAATATGAAATTAAAAAAAAAGCTTTAAAATGTCTCCTTCTATCTAATTTTACTTTGACTAGGCAAAATGAGATAAGTACTGTACTGTAAACTACATTCTGACTAATACAGTATCTCTGTGAACATGTCGCTCCAGTTGTGTTTATAAACAACTGTTTTTTTCTTTATCTATCTATCTATCTATCTATCTATCTATCTATCTATCTATCTATCTATCTATCTATCTATCTATTATCTATATCTATATATATATATATATATATATATAGATATATATATATATATAGATAGATAGATATATATATAGATATATATAGATATATATATATATATATATATATATATATATATAAATAAATTTGTGGAGCGTTGGTCATTGGACATTTCACAGCTAATGCACCTTTTTGCTTCATCTTAATTATTTTGCATCGCTGAATAATCTTTTGTTTTTGTCCTCAGCAAGTGCAGCGCCTCAACCCAAGGACCTGTCAACGCCCAGTGAGTACCGGTATACATTACACTTTAAACCATTGTTTATTTTATCAGGCCTTGCAAAATAAAATTTATTTTATTATTTTTTTCATGGAAAACCGATGCCACTTCCAGATCAGAAATTGGAAGATGGGCATTCCCATTGCCTCAGGATGGTAAGTATTGAACAGTTAGCAGTGAGACACTTGGAAAAAAATGATCAACCACAGCCACCTTACTGTTGGAGAGATTGTAATCAAGACATGTGTGTGTTTTTCCCCCCCCCCAGTGTTTCAGCGTATTCAACTTCTTTGACCTCGGCGATCGCCTACACCGTATACATCCCACCTCTTCAGCTGTGCCAAAAAGGATAGAGACCATGGAGGATTTTGTGAGAGAGGAGCACCTCGTGACTCCAAATTTGCTACCCTGGTAGGTTTTACAAGTCTGGAGGAAAGCCGAGCATAACGCAGTACTGTACAACCAAACACTTGGAAGTGTCACTGAACTGTATCATGGATTTATTCCAACAGGTTCTGCAGATTTCCAGAATTGGAGGAAAGCATACCAAGGACTTTGTCTACAAATTTCTTGATAGGTATGTATCAACACACGCTCACCCACCCACTAACCATCTGAACTAAATATTTTACTTGCAAGTTCAGTATTTAGTTTTGTAAACTAAATATTTAGCTATCAAATTAAATATTTAATTTAGAACGATGTGAACATGGTTAAAATATGACTGGAAAAAAATGTTTTCTCTAAACTAAAATATTGCTGTTGATTTTTGTAACTTTGCTAATGGCACCCAATAGATATGAAAATGTTTGGCAACTTGAGTGCGTTTTGCAGCAATTTTTTAACTGATGTGCTCAAATTTGGCAGCACGATGTCTCAGTGGTTAGCACTATTGTCTCACATCAAGAAGGTCCTGGGTTCAATCCCCGGTTGGACCTGGAGTGTTTCTGTGTGGAGTTTGCATGTTCTTCTCGTGCTTGCGTGGGTTTTATCCGAGTACTCCGGTTTCCTGCAACAGATCCAAAACATGCATGTTCTGCCTTCAGGTCCAGGCCTCCCTTGAAAAAAAGATCTGTGATCTCTATGGGATTTGCCTGCTTAAATAAAGGTTAATAAATAAAAATGTGTGTTAGTGTGTTAACTAGTGTTCTAAGTGATTGGCAAAAACTCAAAGCCACCTATCAACATTTGCTGGGATGGATGTTTTTATTTATTTATTAATCAGGGAGATCCCAGCAAGACACTGCATTTTCCAGGTTGCCCTTGCATATTGCTAATTACTTTTTGTTTTTGTTTGTTTTTTTGCAAATGCAGATGGAATCATGAATGGAGATTCTGCAGCAACAGGATTTTATAAGGACTCATGCTGCAGAGCATTTAAAACATGCAAAGGAGGACATGGGCTCACACTGGACAATTAACACAACTGGTAGAGCTGCTGCCTCTCAGCGAGCAGGTCCCCGGTTCAAATCCCGGTCCGGGGACCTTTCTGGGTGAAGTTTGCATGTTCTCTCCGTGCATGCGTGGGTTTTCTCCGGGGGCTCCAGTTTCCTCCAACAGTCCAAAAACATGCATGTTAGACTGATGGGGACTCTATGACCTTGGGTGTGAGTGAGACAGGTCTCTCTTGTAAATGAGTCCCCGTGGCTCAACGAGGCTAGCCTGTATAAATAAAGGTTGAATGAAAAAATGTGCCACAAAGAAGTGGAGGTGGGGCTTTCACACTGTACATTTAATGCACCACGAAGAAGTGGACACTGGACATTTAATGCACCACGAAGAAGTGGACACTGGACATTTAATGCACCACAAAGAAGTGGACACTGGACATTTAATGCACCACAAAGAGGTGGAGGACATAGGGTCACACAGGACATTTAAAACGTGCCACATAGAAGTGGAGGATACGGGCTCACACAGAACTGAGGAACACTTTTTTGGGGGGGAGATGCAAATAGGTGCTGGGCATAAAATTAGAATATTGTGAAAAAGTTATTTATTTCAGTAATTCCATTCAAAAAGTAAAACTTCTATACAGTATTACTGTATATTCATTCACACAGACTGATATATTTAAAAATAATCTTAATGCTGATGATTATAACTGACAACTAATGAAAACTCCAAATTCATTATTAGTAAATTACATTACTTGAGATCAATTAAAAAATGATTTTTATAGATGTTGGCCAACTGAAAAGTATTAACATGGTAGCATGGTCCTTAGCCCCAACTATTGAAAGATGTACATATTGTACATTTCATGTTCATACATCTCAGTTGGCCAACATTTATAAAAATACTTTACTTTTTATTGAGCTCAAGTAGTCTAATTTTCTGAGATACTGAATTTAGGGTTGTCATTGGTTGTCAGTTTTAATCATCAACATTAAAATAAATAAACATTTGAAATATATCAGTCTGTGTGTAATGAATGTTTCACTTTTTGAATGGAATTCCTGAAATAAAACAACTTATTTAAAATATTATGACCAGCACACTTTGTACAGATTATTTTTGTGGTGAGGGGACTGTAATTTTATACAGCTTTTTTTATTTCTCTTGTTACTGCCTGCTATATCAAAAAGAAAAATGAAGGCATGTTAAAAAAAAAATTGTTAAGTACCGACCAAAAATGAAGGCATGTTAAAAAATTATTATTGTTTATGTTAAGTACGGCCAAAGAATGAAGGCATTAAAAAAAAAAATTATGTGAAGTACGGCCAAAGAATGAAGGCATTTAAAAAAAAAATGTATGTGAAGTAATAATAATAATAATGTCTATTCCTGTCATCTGCGTATGTTCCCATACACAG
This sequence comes from Garcialebias charrua, assembly GCA_038048925.1. Lineage (NCBI taxonomy): Eukaryota > Metazoa > Chordata > Actinopteri > Cyprinodontiformes > Rivulidae > Garcialebias > Garcialebias charrua. Next base: position 33,942 of record JBBPBX010024152.1, on the reverse strand, counting down.
ACGAAATTCGTCTCTGCATTTAACCCAACCACCTACCAGGTGGTGCAGTGAGCAGCCCGAAAGCGCTCGGGGAGCTGGAGAAATAGGTGTGCACTCATAGACACCCCAAGCTGGGTAGTGGCCGGGGCGCGTACAGACCCAAGTGAGCTGTGTACTTTTATAGATTTGTTTGTGTATTTTGTGTTGCCACCAGTTGATAAGTTCCGTAATGTAAAGCTTTTTTTTAAGTTACCAAAGGTGGAATTCTCAATTTTATGTGTTATGCTGTTCCTTTAAATTGTGTCAAATAAACAGGATAAAGGTAAAATTTATGGAGTGATTTGTAAAACTTAATCCAACTGTTTGTAGGATTTTAAAGCTGCGGATGCGGATGGTCAAATGTATTTCCCTAGATTTGTTTGCCTCAACGCAATTTTAAAGTAGATTCATTATACTTTTTATATGCATAGCATGATTTTGACAAGCAGCATGTAAAGTGACTAAAATAAGTTAAATATAATAGCCTAATTAGAATAAGCTAAATACAGTAAGTTATTGACGTCAGATAGACGTCTAATGTAGACGCCTTTTAGACGTCAGGAATATAGACGTCTAATGTAGACGCCTTTTAGACGTCAGGAATATAGACGTCTGTTGGACGTCGGAAAAAAGACGTCTTTTAAACGTCGGGGAAAAGACGTCTTTTAGACGTCGGGGAAAAGACGTCGGGGAAAAGACGTCATCTGGCGTAACGTTTTCGACCTTCCAGGGACCTGATTTCGACGTCCAGAAATGACCTGAAAAAGACGTTGTATAGACGTCACCTTGCTCAGTGGGTTAGAATATATTTCAAAGTGGCTAAATCCAAATGCACTAGATGTTACTTGGATAGACATAGAGCAAACTTTATGTAATAATATTAGGATTTCAGATCTGCTATTTATTAGTATTAATATAAAAAAACATGTCTGCTTTAAAAGTATCAGTATTAGCTCATCTCTGACAGGGAGTATCTAAAAATGACAAAGTCTTCACTACTACCATGCAGACAAACACCCATCTGGAATAATCCTGACATACAGAAAGAAAATAATTTGTTAAAATTTCTCAGGTTGGAGAGTTAAGGGAATTGAACGTCTGGAACACATATTTGATGGTGTAGACTTTATTTCATTTAATGAATTAATAATACAATATGGCATTGACAATACATACTTTTTAGAATATCAACAAATTAAGTCTATTGTAAAAAAGAAATTTAAGCTTAATAGAGAATTGTTAGAGACACCAATATGTGTGTCAGAATTCATTAATCTTAAACAACCAAAATTGTTATCTAAAATATACAAGAAATTGTCTAGAATAGACGACTCCATAACACTTCCTGTTGCAAAATGGGAGACAGATTTATCAGTCAACTTTGACCAAAACACCCGGTCTCAAATATGTTTAAAAACATTTAAAATGACTAGAATCTCCAATTTACAATTAATACAGTATAAAGTTCTCTATAGAGTACATTATACAAGTCAATGAATGTTTAAGATGGGATTTACATAATCTAACAATTGCTCACAGTGCACAGGCAATATACCTGATGATTATATTCACGCACTCTGGTACTGTCCACCCGTTCAGAAGTTCTGGGTCCAGGTATGTGAGGACTTGTCTAAATTTCTGAAATGTAATATTCCACTCTCTCCATCTGCTTGCTTATTGGCAATCCTTGAAGATGTTACACTAAAAAAAAAAATCTCGTGTGATCTTCACTGCCTTATGCACAGCAAAGAAAACTATACTCTTAAATTGGAAAAATTAAAATAATCTTAGCATTAATCAGTATAAAAATCTTCTGTTAGAGCATATTAGTCTGGAAACGGCATCTGCCGACACATCGGATCAATTTCTTTGGCATTCTTTGATCGGCTCCATTAGGTAGTGAGGGTGAGGGGTCTGGGATCTGGCCTTGTGGGGCACTGGGGCTGATGGGGAGGGTGTCGAGGGTTGGGACGCCGGGGGCTTGGGGCTGTTTGGGCGAGGAGGGCCCTGCTTTCAACCTAGGAAGGACCTGGGTGGTTCTGGTGGATGTCTGCTGGGGGTTGCATGCGGGGCCTCGGGTGGTCTGTGGCGGCGGTCATGGGGTGCCGGCCGGTGGCCCAGCTGGGCCGGGGTGGTTTCGGGGTGGGCGCCGGGGGCTTGGGAGTCTGGGGACGTGTCGTCCCCGGGCTTGGCCCTGGTGGGGGATCTTGGGCTCTGGCGGGCGGGTCGCCTGGCTTGGGCTGGCCTGCGCTCTGGTGTCCGACACTGGCCGGGGAGCCCTCGGCTCGCTGGTGGGTTTGGGATTCGTGGGATGGGGGGTTGGGGGTTTGGAGGCGTGCCTGGTAGCCCATGGGAGGGGACAGTGCAACCCAGCCTGGGTGTCTAGTGTGTTATATGTTCTGACAATTGTTAGTATGAAGGGTCGGTGTAGTATTTCTTCTGGGGTGGGGACTGGGTGGATGTCCTTGATGACGGTCTGGGACTATGCTTGACCGGTTATCTGGCTCTTTTCTATGGGGGGCACGCTTCTGGTGCTCCCTGGCTCTCTCAGTGGTTGGGCGGACACTCTTACCATGTCGTCCATGTGGGATTTGATGTCCTCTTGGGCGGCGGGCTGACTGCGGTTCGTAGGGGTCTTGGCGGCCCTGGTGGGTGTGGGCTGATGGTCCTGCTGCTGGCGGCCCTCGTAGCCCTGTTCCTCTATGGTCTGGAGCTCAGTGGGCCTGGCGGTTGGAGAGGTATTCTGGCCTCGCTCCTTGGGTGGACCTTGGCAAACTAGTGGGGTATACAGGGTCAGCGGGGGAGCTGACTCACTGCGGCAGCATTTGTTCCTGCAGTTATTTTCTCCCCATCCCTCACCGCGCACCTCCGCCCTCTTCATTTCAAATTAATACATGTAGGGTTTTTGAGACTCGGGTGTGCTGCAACGTTTTTACATCTCTGTTGTGCAGTACCTCCTGGGACTCAATTTTATTATACACCTTAGACATTCACTCATAAACATCTTCATAAAATTCACATATAGGAATTTGGGGTGAGCAATATGGTTATGGATGGCGAGATGACACCACTCTCGCCTCCTGTGGTTGAGCTCACTCACAATTATGCATTTAGACAGTAAGGGCTTGGTTGGAGTTGGGGTGGAGGGGAAACTGGCATAATGTCAACCTTTGCTCCTTCTCTTTCCTTTTTTAAGTGCACTTTAGAACAACACACATCAACAGCACACTTGGGGATGGGGGTGTGTGTGTCGGGGTCTAGGTTTGTTAATTTTTTTTAAAAGGAGACCAAATATTGGTCCTATAAATTTTTATGGTATGTCTGTGGGCTATCCAGACCATATTCATTCAATTTAATGCACAAAATAATTCTTAGATAATAAAATATCCCCTTTCTAGTTGTGCCTTTTCTGACTTCCGTTCTGAACGAGCGGTTTATGATAAGGCCACGCCCCTCAAAAATCTGTTTACATCAACTCCGCAGTCCAAAGGGGACCTTGAGTCCGACCCAGAGGCAGACGCCATTTTGGGCAGGGCAAATGAGGCGCTGACGCGTCGCGTAGGCCACTGAGAAACATCCATAAGTTCACCCTCCATGTTAAAAACTCTTCGTCTGACTCTTCGAAAACAAGCAATAATGCCTGTTACCCACTGCCCCCTTTGTCGAGTGGCCGAAGCGGCCGGTTTACATTCAAAGTCTATGGAGGAGACGCGTGGAGTCACGACGAACAAGGAAGCGGCGAGATTCAAGTGATCGAAGCGGCGCGGGGGCAGCCTGCACACGCACGCGCGCGTCGCCGTCGAGCCGCCGACGTCCCAAATGTTGATCTCTGGCGGCTCGACGCATCCGGCAAACAGTCGGGAGAGCCTCGCTATCTGATTACACAACCACAACGGGACTTTTTTCGGACTTTTTAAACTCACCGGATCGAGCCTCCAGGAATTGGAACCAAACTCCGGTAAGAAACGTGGCATTTTTACAGTTGCTGCTGACAGGCTGCTGTCCTCTCCAGTGTAGATCACCCCAAACATAAAAAAAAGTTTTAATCTCATCGAAGACCGTCGGAGGTGCAGTTAAAACAACAACTGAACCCGGAAAACAAGCCAGAGACCCCTCCCTCTGCTACCCCCTAGTGTACGTCATCAGACGGTGTTCAGTGGTTCAGTGGGACCGTGACCAGCGGCCAAAAGGGGACGGCAGGCGCGTTTCGAGTTGTGCAGTGGGTAACCGGCATAAGGCTGCAGAGTAACACACTGGCTGCTAACTGCTTAGTGCGAGCACCGCTTTTTTTTTGACGGACCACATCCGGCGCGGACCGGATATGGTCCGTGAGCATTCTTCCAGTTGATTTAAGAGCCCGTAAATAAGTTTTTTCATTTTTACTGATAGATAATTAGTTATTAGCGGTACTGCATTTTAACAACAACGAAACATCGAACTCTGAGATGAACTCGGGAAAAACAACCGTGACGTCTTTTATACTGAAGTGGGTTGAGCCGCACCAGGGGTTGCTAGGTGAGGGGCTGGACTCAGGTTGGGGTGGGTTGTCCTACGGCTTGTGACATCACAAGCCGTAGGATTTGAAAACGAGACATTTATATCGCTGAAAAATAAATATACTTAGAGTAAATATACCACTGGGTGCATATTTTGGGCCCTAGGACTGTTTTTTAAAGAAGTACATAACCAAAGTTGAGTAAAAAAAACATTAAAAAGTGAATTTTGCATCTTTGGTTCCTTTTAATTATTATTTTTTCACCCCGGTTCCCTGGCAGCCTTTCTGGGGGTGGGGTCCGATAGGATGGCAGGCCGTCGGGTGTTGTCCTGGACTATGGGAGGGATTGGGGCCTGAGGGTTCGAGGTAGGCGGAGCTGGTAATGCGCTCTCCCCAGGGGCTGCTTGGGCTCGGGTGTCCTGTCCTGCCGGCAGGGCGCGGGTTGGGCCAGATCTTGGATGTCGGCTACTCTCCACCCCAGAATGAATGGGGATACCTCCTAGGTTTGGGTGTGGGTTGGCCCATGTAAGGGGCAGGTATATGTTTTAGACCTGGGGGGTATAGAGTGTGCTTCGGGATTATGAATGGAACGTGTCGTTATTGTTTGTATTTGTGTAAGTAAGGGTGAGGATGAGGGTGGGTCTAAGTGAGTGTGTCTGTATATGAATGTTTAGTTGTCAGGCTGGACTTAGGCTGCCCCCTCTCTGATACATCTGAGGCTACTCAGTGTCGTGCTCCTACCACGTGGCCCCCTGGCAGGGTGTGCCCTTGCCTGCCGGAGCGCTTGGGGCCCTCGGCATCGGGGGTTGGACGCTTGAGCGTATGTCGGCTCGGCCTGGTGGGGCTGGGGTCCTCTGGTCCTATCGGGTCTGGGCTAGAGGGATGGGCGTCCCTGGGGCCCGAGCATGGGCGCCTGGGCCTACGTCGGTGTGGCGGGCTCCGATGGGGTCCTGTGAGCTTGTCGCTGTTGGCCCCTGGGGTTCATTGGGCCTCATGCAAGAACATGTTCATATTTTTATCCTAAATTTCTCTTACTTTTGTTCGTACGAAGCGTTCGTACGAACATGCCACGTCAGATTCAACAAACTCTTCTATCCTCAGGAAAAGTGTGTAAATGAGCTGCGTAAATATGATGAATTGCACCTGTTCTATCCACCTGCTCGTGCACGCGGAGAGGTTATTTACATAATTCCCACCCCTCAAAACACCATATAAGGCTACGTTTCCTGCCTCAGAGAGCAGGAAGTGTCCGTTCATAAAATGACAGCGAAAAGTAAAAAGAAGAACTTTACGGGTGCGGAGATTGAAGTTCTGCTCTCCGAGATCGAGAAAAGAAAATCTGTCCTTTTTAGCAGCGTCACTCATGGGATTAAAGGACCAGCTAAAGCCAAAGAATGGCATGAAATAACCACTGCTGTTAATGTTGTGTCTCCCGTGGGTCGTACAGTATCAGAAATCAAGAAAAAATGGTTTGATCTGAAAATGGCTTCAAAAAAACGTCTCGCCGCAGCACGGTGCTCTATGACTGCAACAGGAGGAGGTCAAGGAAAAGTCTGCGTTACCGAGATGGATGGAAAAATAAATGTCATGTCAAAACTCCAATTGTGCGCTCAACTACAGCACGAGTGCGTGTATGCAGCTTATTACACAAGCGCTCCTGTCTTGTCTGAGGGCTGTTTAGAGGTGTCATAAGCCATGGGGCTAATGCATAGCCTCGATCACCTGTGGAAAATAGTGAGTTATAGGTAAATGATCAGAGAATAATTCCAAATCCTCAATTACAAATTAAAAAGTTACCAACAAGCCAGCCATCTCCATGCGCACCTTGCGCAAGACGCGTGCCAACAGCACTGTTTTGCAGCACAAATGAGTCATGCGCTCCTCCTGGCCATCGCGCAACCACATTTAGCAGGTTATATTTCGAATCAGATATAATTTGGACATTTATGGAGTGGTATTGCTTCCGATTGAGGAATGGGAATGCGTCAGGTGAAGGTGCTTTGATCCGTATGTGTGTACAGTCTATTGCTCCGATGGTGTTTGGCAGTCCAGCAATAGCATGAAAATCAGTCTTAATTTGTACTTGTTCTGCGGCGGTGTATGGGAATTTTATGTACCTGGGTGTTAATTTGAGGAGGGCTTTGATGACCAAGGGGAGCGCACGACTCACCGAAGCCTGCGACACACCAGACAAATTAAACTTAAAATTATAATTCTAATTCAAACAGAATAACCTATTGTCAAGAATAATTATGGTGCGTGATTTTTTTAAACCCAAAATATTTTCTAAATAACGAAGTATAAAGTTATTAGTGGAGAAAATCCGTCTGGATAACAGCAGACTGACTGCTCGTAAAATATACGACAGGTCTGGACCACACGTAAATTTTGTTCGTATCTGAAAAAAACCTTAGAATACGAAAACATTGTTGAATGCCACAAATGCTCCTAAATGACTCGTATGCACAGTTTAAAAACAAATCTGTGCGTACGAACGGTTCTTGCATGAGGCCCATTGTGTGTGGTCTCTGGTAGAGCTCTCCCGGTTCTCCCCTATGGTCGGATCTGGGGGATGGGTGAGTGGTTCGTCCTGTTAGGGTAGCCCTGGGGACTCTGAGCTCAGGGTCCTTCTTGGGGTATTGGGCTCTGGTACCCCCATTTGTCTGCCTCGGGTCTTGGGAGGCGGATCTCTGATGCTTCACGGTCACTATTGAATGTTCTAATGAGAAGCCTTATTCATTTATGCATGCTTACAACCACACGCTTATAGATGCAAGGATACACACGCAGGTATCATATGTAGATATATAGATGGGTATATGACCTAATATGAATGTATGTATGTGCATGTGTATATATATATATATATATATATATATATATATATATATATATATATATATATATATTAGGGGTGTAACGGTACGCTAAAATCACATTTCGGTTCGGTTCAACTACAAGGAGGGCTCGGTTCGGTTTATTTTCGGTTTATTTTCGGTACAAAAAAAAAGGACAAAATAAAGACTTACAAAATGTTTCTTTTGAAAATATGCCAAAAATACGTTTGTACTGTACAGTATTGTACCGGTAGTAATAAATAAAAGTGACCCATTTGGATGATATTTTAAATAAACAGCACTCTACAATAAAACTATTTTAACAATAATAAAAAATCTTAATAAATACAATAACAGTCAGAACAATAAGCAGCAACAGACTGTTTACAATCTAACTAATCAAGTTTTTGTCCAGTAGCATCAGTGTGGCTGTATTTGTCCTCATTACTGTACTCACAACTTCTTCTTGGTGGGACAGGTGCTGGAAAAGTTCAGAGTTCAGTTCAGTCATCACACACTTCTTAGCTGCAGGTGATCTCTGGTGGATGTCTGTCCCAGACTGGAAATAAAACACAATTAAAAAAAAAAGTTAATAAGATTATGATTTTGAATAAAAAAGATTATTTAGATAATTTTGATTTGATGTTTATTCATTCATTTTAAAAGAACAATACAAAACAGTTTCATCAGATACAAGAATACAAGTAGGATAAAATGAAATGAGCAGAAAGAAGATGAAATCTTATTATATCTGCCCCTTATTTCACAGTTTGTTCATTCATTCAACCTTTATTTATACAGGATAGCCTCGTTGAGTCACGGGGACTCATTTACAAGAGGGACCTGTCTCACTCACACCAAACAACCATCCACTCTCTCACTCACAAACAATGATAACCTTCAAACTACATCACAAAATGAATAACTACTTAATTTTTCTAACTGTAATACACAAACACACTAAGCTACATCATATATAGTTTTTGAGCAACCTTTTTCTCAAATGTATACATTGATTTTGGATTTTTCACATCACTCTCCAGAACATTCCACAGATAATAATAATAAAAGAATACCTCTTTTTGAACGGTTGAATCTCTCACTCATCATCAGGGCAGGGCTTTGCTCCAGGGCTTGTTGACATCAGTTTTTGTTTTTTCATAAAGTTCTGAACTTTTTGAGTGATGGGGGTTCGTAGTGAGGATCAATAACTTTAAAGCCTGCGCATAATAACAACACTCAGACTTCGACTCAGATATTTAAAAACTCACAGTTTGTGTTATTGCTCTGGACTGATATGATTTACCTGACAAAAGTAGTTTAAATGCAGGCGTGCAGCTGACAGCTGTTGTTAGCGGCAAGCTGCTCGTTCTTCACTGCGGTGTTCACATTCCGATGACGTCGTTTCAAGCGTGTTCACGAGACGTGCCAAGAGAGAGAGAGCCAGTCTCTTCATGAAACAAAGTCCACACACACAGCGCTGAATGTGCGCGCCGCTCGTCTTTTAACAAGAAACAGTCCCAAACAAGAGACCGCAGTGTAAGAATTAATGAGGAGGTCAATATTAATACTGACCTCTTTATCCTTAATTAATCTACTTATTCAGATTGAATAGTAAATTCACGGATTCTGTTCTTTTTCAGTTTACCCAATATTTCTGTGGTCTTTATGATGGATAAATAAACAGAGCCATTAAGTGACAATGGACACGTTAACTTAGTTTGATATGTCAAAGAGACACTATCATTTATTTAAAATAAATCAACTAAATTAACACCATTACACTTGATTGACATGATTTCACTTTCTTTCAATTCAAATACGTCAGCACACTTGATTTAACACAACAGACATAAATACTAGATGTTACACATATTTAGTCTGAGGGGCATTTCAGCTTAAAATATAGTTTCCAGCTTAGGTTGAGAGGGAAAAGAAATAGGAGGAAAGATTTAAGAAGAACATTATCCTGAGCATGAGACCAGAGTGACACTTCTCATCCGACGTCTGCTAAAATCCAAGTACGTTTTGTAAACAGCCCTTTACCTTTTGACGACAGCNTGTTGGAATATGTTCTCATCTTATGTTATTGTTGTTATTATGTGTGCATGTTATATCGTTGTTGTCCACTAGGGGCAGTGAGTTTCTTGTGTGTAGGTAGCGCTGTTCTAGATCTGCTGTAGAAGAAGAGTTTACATGTGTGCCACTCGTAATAAAGAAGCTACAGCTATCTGACGGAAAGAAGTGTGGTTCTTAACATGAGTGCTGAACGAGAAAACAACGCCGGTGAACATGAAAACGCAACAGGTTATGGGCCCAGACGCCGCACGGGAGGACGGTGGGACAGACTCGTTTTCAACGGAGACGAAAACAACTACGAACTTTGGGAGGTAAAGTTCCTGGCTTATCTAAGAACGCTAGGCCTGAAAGACGCCATCTTATCTGCAGACCCAGATGAAGAGAAAAACGCGGAATGTTACGCAGAACTAATACAGACCCTCGATGATAAGAGTCTGTCGTTGGTCATGCGAGATGCCGCAGACGACGGGAAGAAAGCTCTGCAGATACTACGCGGCCATTACGCCAGCCAGGGTAAGCCCAGGATTATCGCCCTTTACACGGAGCTCACGTCCTTATTAAAAGAACCCGGCGAAACAGTGACAGACTATGTTTTACGTGCTGAAAAAGCAATAACGTCTCTGAGAAATGCAAAAGAGGTTATTAGCGACGGACTAATAATAGCAATGATTCTGAAGGGATTGCCAGAATCATACAAGCCTTTTGCTATTCACACGACACAGAGCAGTGAAGAATTGACGTTCACCCAATTCAAGAGCAGACTCCGAAGCTATGAAGAGACAGAAAAGTTTGAAAGCAACCTAAAGGCAGATAATGTAATGAAAGTGGACATGACAACTTTAAGCTGTTACAACTGCGGCCTGCGCGAGCACGTGGCCAAAGACTGTCGCCAAAAGGCCGCGCCTTTAAACTGTTACAACTGCGGCCTGCGCGGGCACATGGCCAGGGACTGCCGCCAAAAAGCCGAGCCAAAATGGTGCAGCTACCACAGAAGCACGACCCACAGTGACCAAACATGCAGAAGAGGACCGAGACGGAAGGATGAGGCCAAGCAGACGTCAGACATGCAGGACAACCACGAGGGGGACTGGGCCATGGCGTCCAAAGGCACAACCCACAGTGACCAGACATGCAGAAGAGGACCGAGACGGAAAGATGAGGCCAAGCAGACGTCAGACGTGCAGGACAACCACGAGGGGGACTGGACCATGGTGTCCAAAGCCAGCTGGAATCATCTGCCCCGCAACATCAAGCAAAATGGAATAATGGTGGACTGTGGAGCAACATCACACATCATTACTGATGAAGAACTGTTCACGAGAATCGACAAGACTTTTGATCCAAGCAGACACTACATGGAACTGGCAGATGGAAAGAAGATGAACAACGTTGCACTGAAGCGTGGTGATGTACAAATTGAACTGTTGAACTCAAAGGGAAGGTATGTTAAAATTACTCTGAAAAATGCTTTATTCATCCCATCCTACCCACAGAGCATATTTTCTGTGATATCAGCTACAGCAAATGGAGCCAGTGTAACATTCACAGATGGACAAAATGAACTGCTGGGTAAAGATGGTACTGTGTTCCCTATTGAGGTTCATGAGAAACTGTATTACCTGAGGATGAAAAATAATGATGAAGGATACATTGAGGAAAACTTAAATGACATAACCAACAATGATAAAGTTAAGCTAGCTTGTGACCTGAAAACATGGCACGAAATATTAGGACATTGTAACATGACTGATGTTATGAAATTACAAAATGTGGTAGAGGGAATGAAAATCAATGACAACAGCAAAATGGAATGTAACACCTGTACAGAAGGGAAATTTATTAACAACAGAAACAGGGAGTCAGATGTTAGAACGAGCAAGCCACTAGAGTTAGTCCATACTGATTTGTCAGGACCTGTTACCCCTACAGGCTTAGAGGGACACAGGTATGTCATTTCTTTTACTGATGACTTCTCTGGGGCTGTTGCAGTCTATTTTCTGAAAAACAAAAGTGAAGCGACTGAAGCGACAAAGAAGTTTCTGGCAGACTGGGCACCCTATGGGAATGTTATGTGTTTTAGGTCGGACAATGGTACTGAGTACACAGGTAACGACTTTCAAACACTACTCAGAGATAAAGGCATTAGACACGAAACATCATCACCATACTCCCCACACCAAAACGGAAAAGCAGAGAGACAATGGAGAACACTTTTTGAAATGGGAAGATGTATGTTATCAGAAAAGGGATTACCTAAAGAACTGTGGCCATATGCCATTCAGTGTGCTGCCCACATTCGCAACAGATGCTATAATAACAGAACCAAGGACACCCCATATTTCTTAATGACAGGAAGAAAACCAAATCTTTCAAATATGTGGGTATTTGGATCAGAATGTTATTCATACAACAACCAACACAAGAAACTAGACTCAAGAGGAGAAAGGGGACTGTTTTTAGGGTACAACAAAAACAGCCCAGCTTATTTAGTGTACCACCCACAGATGAGAAAAGTTTCCAGACACAGGCTGGTAAAATTCATCAAAGAAAATGGTGTTGACCAACAAACACAGACAGATGTTTGGGAGCAAGGGATCCAGAGTGACAGATACCCAATGCAGGAAAATAGACAGGATGTAACACCATTAACTCAGGACATTACCCAAAATGTCACCCCAAGTGACAAAGAGGAAGTTACTCTTCAAGAAACTCAAAATGGCGAGTTTTCAGATTATATCACTGAGAGTAAAACTGATCATGAACAAACTCAAACAGAGCAAAGTGATCGTTATCCAAAAAGAGAGAGAAGACCCCCAAAATACCTCGAAGATTACCAATCAGATGCGACACAAATAACTATCGATCATTGCTACAGGGCTGTATTTGGTGTCCCTCAAACATTCAATGAGGCTCAGAAGTCACCACATGCAGAAAAATGGAGACAAGCCATGAGGGATGAAATTGACTCGCTCAAAGAAAATGAAACATTTGAACTGAGCACCCTACCAGAGGGCAGGAATTCAGTTGGAGGAAAATGGGTATATACACTTAAAGAAAATGAAGGAAAAGAGATTTACAAAGCAAGATTTGTAGCTAAAGGCTACAGCCAAACAGAAGGTATAGATTACCATGAAACTTTTGCACCAACAGCTAATATAACGTCAGTACGAGCATTAATGCAGATAGCGGTTCAGAACGACCTTAAAGTACATCAGATGGATGTCAAAACAGCTTATTTACATGCCCCAATTGAGGAAGAAATTTACATAGATCAACCAGAGGGGTTCGAACAACAAACAGAAACAGGACCGAGATGTGTGTATAAATTAAAGAAGTCCTTGTATGGATTAAAACAATCAGGGAGAAATTGGTACAAACTATTGAACGATCACCTTGAACAAAACAACTTTGAACGAAATCTAGTTGATCATTGTGTGTACAGAAAACAAACAGAAAACGACACGATTATCGTGCTCATTTGGGTGGATGACCTGATCATCGCTGCTAGCAGCATTGAGATTTTGGACAGTTTCAAAGAAACAATGAAATCAAAGTTTAACATGAAGGACTTAGGAAAAATATCAAACTTTTTAGGTATACATTTTGAACAAGGAGAAGATGGAATAAAAATGAGCCAAGAGAAATACATCCTAAAAGTGTTAGAAAAATATGGGATGCTAGACTGCAAACCCAGATCCACCCCATGTGAACCAAAGCTCGATCACAAAGAAAATCATGAGAGCGACAAAACAAATGTAGTAGATCCTACGAACTATCGTGAGATAGTAGGTAGTCTGATCTATGCTATGACCTGCACCAGACCAGACATCAGTTGGATAGTAAGCAAACTTTCCCAGACATTAGCTAAACCTATGAAAGAGGATTTAATAAACGCTAAACATGTTTTAAGGTATCTAAAAGGTACTAGTGACTACGAATTAAATTTCAAGAAGAACAAGGAAGACTTGAAACTTATAGCTTACAGTGACTCGGACTGGGCATCCTCAGTGGAGGACAGACGCAGCACCACGGGTTATTGTTTCAGTTTAACACCACAAGGTCCAGCCATTTCCTGGAAATCCAAGAAACAACCAACTGTGGCTCTTTCCACATGTGAGGCTGAGTACATTGGGTTAACAGCTACTACACAAGAAAGCCTGTATTTATGTCAACTTTTAAATGGCATTGATAATGTAGCAGTATGACCTACGGTCATTGAATGCACCACACATGCGGTGATGTGATTGGTGGGTCTAGGGCTACTTCCGGTATAAAAAGGGGTAGTCCTCATTGGTTGATACACGTCATCCGCGCTAGCGTTGCGCCAGCGTTGAGGTGCAGGGTCGCGACGATCCACTGTTCTCGCGACATGTATGAGTTTCCTGTTTCCCTCTGCTGTTGAGGTGGAACACAGTGAGTACTGAAGCGCCAGTTTTTCTGTTTCTTACAAATTCAGATTTTAATTCATATTTATGTTTGGTAGCTGCTGCTGTTTGTCCTTTGCTACGTCTACTTCCTGTTGTCCGTGGCGACGTCTACTTCCTGGTTGTCCGTGGCCGTGTGTCTGCGGCGGTCTGGACTGTCCCGACTGGTTCTGCTCCCCATCCGGGTCGTCCCTCCCCTGCCGGCTGGTCCTGGGACTGTTTGGGGCCCGCTGTCTGGACGACGTGGCGTGGGCTACGTCACGCGTCCTGCGGGCCGAGCTGAAGCCGACTGGCCAGCTCATCCTCTCACACAGGCGTCAGTTGTAGTGACGTCTTTTTGGGTGCAGCGGATTTCACCAGGGTGGACTTTGGACTGATCGATAAGGATCTCTTCAGGCGGTGACAGTCGTCTTGTTTTGTGGTGTGTGTGTGTGTGTGTGTGTGTGTGTGAGTTCCTTCCTGTTTTTAGAATATAGATGTGAATTGCACTTTTATAGAAATAAGCTAGAATTGCCTTTTTAAAACTGTATTTTAAATTTAGTACTTTATTAAACAAACTGTGCAATTTATTGGTGTGTGTGTGAAATTGTCTCTGCCTCATCTGCAACGGGTCTATGTGCCTTAAGGGTAATTTTTAGTAAAGTTTTTAACCAAATTCACTTATTTTATTAAAAATAGATTTATTTATTTTTTTTAACTAAAGTTCCCTATTTTTAATAAATATCCCGTCTGGCTACATTTGGCGTTGTTTGGTAGTTTTTGCAGTTTTGAGGCTGGGACATTTTTACTATTTTGTATTGTGACCAAGCAGTGAGATGTTTTGTGTGTGCAGTGTGATAAGGACAAACAGCAGCAGTGCACCTGTTAACTCGTATTTTTTTTTTTTTTAAGAGATCAGCAGGCCTCTACTGTGGCGCTGGTTATGGAGTGGCTCTCTGGTTTAAAGTGCCATGTTCGCTGTGTCCCGACCCTGATGGCAAGCTGGATCGACGGGACGTCGATTCAGTTTTCGGGGGTGAATGTAGCAGTATGACCTACGGTCATTGAATGCACCACACATGCGGTGATGTGATTGGTGGGTCTAGGGCTACTTCCGGTATGAAAAGGGGTAGTCCTCATTGGTTGATACACGTCATCCGCGCTAGCGTTGCGCCAGCGTTGAGGTGCAGGGTCGCGACGATCCACTGTTCTCGCGACATGTATGAGTTTCCTGTTTCCCTCTGCTGTTGAGGTGGAACACAGTGAGTACTGAAGCGCCAGTTTTTCTGTTTCTTACAAATTCAGATTTTAATTCATATTTATGTTTGGTAGCTGCTGCTGTTTGTCCTTTGCTACGTCTACTTCCTGTTGTCCGTGGCGACGTCTACTTCCTGGTTGTCCGTGGCCGTGTGTCTGCGGCGGTCTGGACTGTCCCGACTGGTTCTGCTCCCCATCCGGGTCGTCCCTCGCCTGCCGGCTGGTCCTGTGACTGTTTGGGGCCCGCTGTCTGGACGACGTGGCGTGGGCTACGTCACGCGTCCTGCGTGCAGAGCTGAAGCTGACTGGCCAGCTCATCCTTTCACACAGGCGTCGGTTGTAGTGACGTCTTTTTGGGTGCAGCGGATTTCACCAGGGTGGACTTTGGACTGATCGATAAGGATCTCTTCAGGCGGTGACAGTCGTCTTGTTTTGTGGTGTGTGTGTGTGTGAGTTCCTTCCTGTTTTTAGAATATAGATGTGAATTGCACTTTTATAGAAATAAGCTAGAATTGCCTTTTTAAAACTGTATTTTAAATTTAGTACTTTATTAAACAAACTGTGCAATTTATTGGTGTGTGTGTGAAATTGTCTCTGCCTCATCTGCAACGGGTCTATGTGCCTTAAGGGTAATTTTTAGTAAAGTTTTTAACCAAATTCACTTATTTTATTAAAAATAGATTTATTTATTTTTTTAAACTAAAGTTCCCTATTTTTAATAAATATCCCGTCTGGCTACAATAACAAGAAGTACAGCTGCACACTGCTTCATGGTGATAACCAATGAGCCATTGCATTGTGTAAAAACCCTGTGAACAGACAGAGATCCAAACACATCGATGTAAAGTATCATTTTATACGTGATGCACTAAGAGAGGAAAGAATCAAAGTGGTGTACTGTTCATCTGAAAATATGTTGGCGGACATCTTAACCAAACCTGCATCAAAGACAAAACTTTTGAAATTCAAAGGATGTTTTTTTGGACAATAAGGTCTAGAAGGTAAAGAAGATGAGAACAAGGGGGGGTGTTGGAATATGTTCTCATCTTATGTTATTATTATGTGTGCATGTTATATCGTTGTTGTCCACTAGGGGCAGTGAGTTTCTTGTGTGTAGGTAGCGCTGTTTTAGATCTGCTGTAGAAGAAGTGATTATACGTGTGCCACTCGTAATAAAGAAGCTACAGCTATCTGACGGAAAGAAGTGTGGTTCTTAACATGAGTGCTGAACGAGAAAACAACGCCGGTGAACATGAAAACGCAACATATATATATATATATATGTATATATATATATATATATATATGTATTTGTATATATATATGTATATATATGTATTTATAATAATCTACTGCAAAGTCATGGATATTGTTTTTTTTGTTTGTTTTTTTGCATATGTGTTTTGTTGCTGTGTTCTGTCATGTACTTCGCAGGATTGCAAATGGCGGTTGGGTGTGTTTGCCTTGTGCTCTTTTTGTGGATTTTTGTTTTGTGGTCTTTTTGTCTTTTCCTTTTTTCTATTATTAAAAAATATATATAATAATAATAATAATAATAAAATATATTGGTGTGAAGAGGATGGCTGTGAGGTGTGAAGGGAGGCCATCTATAAAGGAAAAAGAGAAAAAAAGAATTAAGGCTAAGGTAATTCACCCAGACTGTTAACGGTCTCCTATCTACACACCACACCCTTATCTCACCCCGTGAATAGCCTGACCTAGCAGCAGGAGTCAGATCGCACCCCACGGGTTAGCGTACATTAACGACCGCTTACCTCTTTCCACCAGTGCTCTCTCATTCTTTCCAATAAACTTTTGGCAAGTATATCCATTTGCTCATCAATCCTTCCTTTCTCAAATTCCTCTCCTAAACTCCACTCAACAACACTTTCTTCAGCTGCAATTTCCCTCTCCCGTTTACCTGGAAATAGGTTGCATTGCTTTTTTAACCTGTTTTTCGTCGGGTTCTGATTCTGCGTCTGAGTTATAGTTTTTGGAAATTCTGTATTGTCCTGTGTTTGGGGTGGAGCTCCAGAGTTCTGGGTTTGAACGAGAGGCGGGAATAAAAGCCTTTTTCCCATGTTCGGTTCTCCCTTGACCTGTCTTTATCTAGACGAAGGGGTTTGTTTGCTCAATTTTGAGTGCTTCTGCTCCTTCTCTTGGTTAATTTCCTCCTCTGAATTTCCAGGAGAATCCACAACAGAACCTTGTTCACTTTTATGTTCGAAACGTTGATCTTTCATTTTTTACTTGAATAGCCCCAATCTCGCCAGTTCTCCCTCATATTCTCTATATCTTGAGGCTGATTTTGTTTTTAAGGCCCACGGTATGCCCTTTCAATCTCGTTGCTTTGGCTATCATTTTCATTAGGGGATCATTTTCGACTGACAGGCTGATCACAGAAGTTAAGTCCACACCTGAGTTATTCGACTCTTGGTCAACCACCGTTTGATTTCCGCCTGTTTTTATTTTTGCTGGGTCCCTTAATACCAGCATTTGACAGCCCAGCCTTACTTGAAGGCAGTAGAATGCACCATTTTCATCCATGTATTTTACTAGGTTTTGTTGCAAAGTTTCTTCACTCAATCCGGAGTAATTTTCTTTGAACATTTTCTGGACTAACAGATCCCAGGTTTTATAACCTTGACCATACAGGAGGATTTGGAGTCCAAGCCCCTCTGGTTTTTCTCCCTCTGGCTGGGGCATTGGTTCCTTAGGGATCTCTTCCTCGGACCAACTAACCGTTCCTGTCAGTGCTGCCATTTTTTGTTTTTGTCATCTCAAGTTGTCTGTTTCCAAAGCCACCTGGCTTTCTGTCCCGTATCCTGGGATGAAAACAGACCAGCTGCTTAACTTACTACAGGTAGTCCCCGACTTACGAGCGAGTTCCGTCCCTAGGGGGCGCTCGTATGTCAAAAATTCGTAAGTAGGATCACATAGTAAAAAAAAAAAAAAAAATTTTTTTTTTTTTTTTTTACTTTTTTTTTTTTTTTTTTATAATAAATGAATACATGTACAGTGCTGGACAGTCAACAAGCACTTGGCCTATCCTAACACAGTTTTTAAAGATGAAGGAATGAGTTGAATTGTCTCCCTTTCACATAAAGTGAAAGTAGCTCCCTTTATGGGAATGGAGCCTGCTGACTCCTTCATCTTTAAAAACTGTGTTAGGATAGGCTAAGTGCTTGGTGACTGTACATTTAATAATAATAATAATAATGAATTCAATTTATAATGCACTTTTCATTAATAAAAATCTCAAAGTGCTACAAAGTGTAACAAAGCAAAGATCAAAATAAAACAAGTGATAAAATCAAATAAAATCAATAATAATATCGACTAAGATCAAAGATAAAATCATGTGGATGCAGATTAGGCTTGCTTAAAAAATAAATAAATAAAACAAGTGATAAAATCAAGTAAAATCATGATATCAGCTAAGATCAAAGATAAAATCATGTGGAAGCAGAATAGGCTTGCTTAAAAAGAAAAGTCTTTATGCTGCTTTTAAAGTCAATCAGTGACTGTGGGAGTCTCAGGTCAGGTACATTTATCTATTTATTAAAAATATACAGTACTGTATATACAGTATTTTTATTTTTTTATTTATAAATAGATAAATGTACAGTACTGTACAGTCACCAGCACTTAGCCTATCCTAACATAGTTAAGGAGTCAGTTGAATTGTGTCCCTCCTCCCTGCAGGCTCCATTCCCATAAAGGGAGCTTGCTTCCTTTATGTGAAAGGGAGACAATTCAACTCATTCCTTCATTTTTAAAAACTGTGTTAGGATAGGCTAAGTGCTTGGTGACTGTCCAGTACTGTACATGTATTCATTTATTAAAAAAAAAAAAAAAGTAAAAAAAAAAAAAAAAAATTTTTTTTTTTTTTTTTTTTTAATGAGATGCATGCTCGTAAGTCCGGGACCTCGTAAGTAAGAGCGCTCGTAAGTCGGGGACTACCTGTACTTGGACTATTGCCTAGTTGTCACTAAGGGGCACTCGGCTGGTGGCTTTTCCCAGTCGTTCACAACTCCTTCACTGTCGGAATTATCTTGTTTCGACGCTTGGTCTGATCCTCCAGACGTCCTTTTCTTTTTGACGTTTGATCAGTTTTCCTGTGTACGCCCTTCTTACGGCGCTCGGTCAGCTCTTCTGATGTACGTCTTGTCTCTTGGGGGTTCTTATCGCCAAAAAGAATGCCCGCCACAGGGACGCCATGTTTTTCTACCCGAGTTAGGTAGCCACAGGATTTTGCAACAACCCTCACTCCAGCCTATCCACTTACGGGTTCTTAACTAATCCTAGCACTCAAGTATTACCCGAAGTGGTCTGGAACAGTTAGAATTAAGGCTGTGACGAGGTAATTCACCCAGACTGTTAACGGTCTCCTATCTGCACGCCTCACCCTCGTCTTACCCTGTGAATTTTTCTCTTGCATTTGTTGTTGGATGTAACTGGGACCCCGTGTACATAATCCCGTTTTCATCACATGTACCACATGCGGTGCAAATGACAATAAAGACTCTCTGAATAGCCTGACCTAGCAGCAGGAGTCAGACCGTACCCCACGGGGAAGCATACATTAACGACCGCTTACCTCTTTGTAGATTGTAATTGTTACCGATCGGGTTAGTTTTAGAATCTAGGGACAAGATCCTAGGGTGTTGTTTTATAGTCAAAGCTAAGGAAATCTTTAAAAACCTCCTCAATTGTGTTATCGTTGAACCAAGTTCTCCATCTCTGAGTATCATGTGAGTCAATGAAAATCCAAATGTATAGGTTTTGCTTTGCTTTAATCAATTATTTGCAAGGGATAACAGCATCAAGCACATCTACTACAGTTGATTACATGAGGTTACAGAATTGGCACTTAAAAATCAAATAATTCCACTAGGTATGTTCCCACAGGCAGGGTTAAGGTGGTTAAGTTGTAGTGCAGTAAGAGAATTATAATCCAATCGATGGAAAAATTGTTGAGTTATAGTCTGACAGGAAAATCCACAGGAAAAGTTGTTGTGATCCAAAAGAAGTTGGTATAATCCCACAAAAGGTGTAATCCAAAAAAAAAAAATGTTTTAATCTATCAAAAATGTTTTGATCTACCAACAAAATGGTAAAATCTAACAAAAATTTGCAACTCAACAAAAAGATAGTCCAAGAAAAATGATAGTCCAAGCAGATGATGGTTCAAGAAAAATCAGTTCTAATCCAACATGGTTCAGTCCTGCTGATGAGAGGCATCCAAAGCAGGGAGCTGGAAGGCGCTATATAAGTAAGCTCCATTTACCATTAGTCTTCAGTGTGCCAGTCATCACCTTGAGGTCCCCCAAGGAGTTGAATCCATGCACAAAACTCTCCTAAACCCCTCTAATCTATCATCAGCGAACAGTCCTTGTCAAAAATTAGATGACTCCAAACTATAACTGATTTTAATTCTTCATGAGCATGCAAGATATGCTGTTATAACAATTTGATATAAATTTAGTTTATCGAAAAAAAAAAGGGAGTATTTCCCTTACCTCCATCATGGTACAATCCCCAAGGGTTATTCACTAAAGTAAGGAAAAAATGCCTCAACCCTAACTGGGCTGAGAGTGGTACTCCAACTCTAAAAGCTTGTCCAAATTTTGAAGAAATAGAAATCCGGGCTGAAACAAAAAGTAACTCCTCTTTTTGTCCAAAGGAGACTCTTTTCAGATTGTCCAAATCTTCTGTTCCATTCCCAGAGTAGTCCAAATCTTGTCCAGTAAATCCACCACGGTCTTCAACAATTCAGTCCCGTGTCTTTGTTCCCTCTGTTTTTATAACCCTGAAGGGCCCAGTCTCCACCTTCTGGGTATTTTCCAGAACTGGCCACATCTTTCTTTGACTTTTCATTGGCTGGTGGTATCATCCGACCCTTCATCATGTTGACATCTGGGCTGGGTCTGCATTCTGGCTTATACCAGTTTGGAACTTGTTGTGTTCAGCCTTGGCCGACTGGGTTAAAAAAGTTCATTTGTGTCCAACTTAGGTTACCATAGTTCAGTCTTGTGGAAAGGTGCAACTCACCTGCACCCGACTGTGGAAACACACTTCAGTTTGCCATGGAAAATTACAACACATCATATCATCTTACAATGTTATATTTCTGCATAAATCACATAATCACAGAATGCATAATCAAACAAATTAAACAAACATGAAAATTACAATCATTTAATTATCACCACTAATTTCACAATATATTTCATTTTTCCATTTATATCTGATTAGTTTTACAGCTCTGATACTCTGTTAAAGACATTAAAAACTCACTTCTACAGCAAAAACTCTTCATGTGTGTGTGTGCAACTGCGCACTTCGTTTTTTGCAGCAGCCTAAGTGTGTGCATGTGTGTGTGTTTATGTGAGTGTAAGCAGCATAAGTGTGTGCATGTGTGTGTGTTTATGCGAGTGTGAGGACCTGTGTGTGTTTTGGTTCTGTGTGTGTGTGTGTGTTGTGCAGAAGATGCTGGTGTTTTCTGGAAGGCCTTGTCAGGCCTGTTGTCAAAGAGTTGTAACAGTCTGGTTTCAAAAATAAAGTCCTACTTTTCTGCAATTATATTTTATTTTTTAATTTATTATCGACTCTCTTTTTTTAAACACCTTTTAATTGAATATTTGGGGGTAATATTGTTAATGAGTTTTATACATGACTTGTAAAATGCTATTTCAACCAAATCATAAAATTTGAATAATTCAAATATGCAGAAAAACACACACACAATTGGTTTGTTTATTTAGACAACTTAACTGACCCACTGACTTTAATATCAACTTAACTATAAGGAAAAAGAAATAAAACCGTACCTGCATGGCTCAAGTAGCTCCTCCAACTTCTTCAGCTTTCCAAGCTCAGC
Source organism: Garcialebias charrua (assembly GCA_038048925.1). Taxonomy (NCBI): domain Eukaryota; kingdom Metazoa; phylum Chordata; class Actinopteri; order Cyprinodontiformes; family Rivulidae; genus Garcialebias; species Garcialebias charrua. Next base: position 11,970 of record JBBPBX010024152.1, on the reverse strand, counting down.
TTCTGTAAGCAAGGGAGTCCCGAGTGTTGTTATTTTTTTTCTCAATGTTCCATTCTTGTGCGACCGCCTGGACGTGCTGCGCACAGGCCTCTGCATGGTGGAGCTCAGTAGATTTACTCACAGTTAAAGCAAAGGAGTGCAGGCACCAGCTGTCATCAATAAAGTGAGCCGTAACACCCAAATAGTTATCATTGCTAGCAGAAGTCCAGTGATCGCATGTGAGTGTGATGTACGGTGCTTGCGCTAACAGCGTTTGCTGAATCCATTACTAGCTTTCCTGAGCAACCGGAAGTGAGGTTCGGCATCCGGGGGGAGCTTTTCAAAATAATCGTTGCGTTATTTTATTTTAACGTGTCAAAATAAATAAAATAACGCAAATAATTAACGCTATAATTTCAACAGCTCTAATTTAAAGTGTTGAAAAGGACATAATTTCCAGCATTTGATTGAATTTAAGAAAGCAAAAGCTATGGTAAGGAAGACGATTCGTCAGACTAAGAGAGAGTTCTGGAGGAAATTTTGCGATACAATTGGGAATACAACTCCAGTGGGTGACATCTGGAATATGGTAAGAAAGATGGGAGGAGATAGAAGGAATTGGGCATATCCTGGACTTGTTAATAACGAAAATGTATTAGTGGAAACAAATGAAGGCAAAGCTGAACTCTTGGCAAACATTTAGCAAAGATACATAGTACAGGTAATTTAACTGAAGAAGAGATAGGAAATAGAGAAAGAACAAGGGCTGTATATTCAGATGTGTTGAGGAAGAATGAGCATGTAGCAAATGAGTTTAATGTTGTGTTCACAATGCAAGAGTTGAAGGGGGCCTTAGAAAATCTGGGATGACTGCTCCTGGAAAGGATGACAATATAAAGTATAATGTTAAGAAACTTGAGCGAAATAGGGTTAAGAATATTACTGTTGTTGTTTAATAAAGTGTGGAAGGAGAGAACTTTGCCTGAAAGCTGGAAGGAAGCCTTAGTTATTCCTATTAAAAAACCTGGGAAAGATGCTAGTAACCCATCAAATTACAGTGTATCACAAAAGTGAGTACACCCCTCACATTCCTGCAGATATTTAAGTACCGTATATGTTTTCATGGGACAACACTGACAAAATGACACTTTGACACAGTGAAAAGTAGTCTGTGTGCATCTTATATAACAGTGTAAATTAATTCTTCCCTCAAAATAACTCAAGATACAGCCATAAATGTCTGAACCACCAGCAACAAAAGTGAGTACACCCCTAAGAGACTACAGTACGTTCAAATTGAGCACTTTTGTCATTTTCCCTCCAAAATGTCATGTGACTCGTTAGGTCTCAGGTGTGCATAAGGAGCAGCTGTGTTTAATTTTGTAGTACAGCTCTCGCACTCTCTCATACTGGTCACTGAAAGTTCCAATATGGCACCTCATGGCAAAGAACTCTCTGAGGATCTAAAAGACGAATTGTTGCGCTACATGAAGATGGCCAAGGCTACAAGAGGATTGCCAACACCCTGAAACTGAGCTGCAGCACAGTGGCCAAGATCCTCCAGCGTTTTAAAAGAGCTGGGTCCACTCAGAGCAGACCTCGTGTTGGCCGTCCAAAGAAGCTGAGTGCACATGCTCAGCGTCACATCCAAATGTTGTCTTTGAAAGAAAGGTGCAGGAGTGCTGTCAGCATTGCTAAAGAGATTGAAGAGGCGTGTGTGTGTGTGTGTGTGGGGGGGGGGTCAGCCTGTCAGTGCTCAGACCATACGCCGTACACTACATGAAATTGGTCTGCATGGCCGTCATCCCAGAAGGAAGCCTCTTCTGAAGTCTGTACACAAGAAAGCCCGCAAACAGTTTGCTGAAGACATGTCAACAAAGGACATGGATTACTGGAACCATGTCCTATGGTCTGATGAGACCAAGATTAGTTTGGTTCAGATGGTCTCAAGCATGTGTGGCGGCAGTCAGGTGAGGAATACAAAGACAAGTGTGAGATGTCTACAGTCAAGCATGGTGGTGGGAATGCCATGGTCTGGGGCAGCATGAGTGCAGCAGGTGTTGGGAAGCTACATTTCATTTTCATGTGTCTGTTTAAATCTGACTTTTGTCCAAACCTGCGTCCACAAAGATCACAAGCAAATGCTTTCTGTCCTGTGTGGACTATCATGTGTGAGTTTAAATTGGACTTCAGTCCAAACCTTTGTCCACAAAGATCACAAGCAAATGCTTTCTGTCCTGTGTGGACTTTCATGTGTTTGCTTAAATGTGACTTCTCTCCAAACCTTTGTCCACAAAGATCACAAGCAAATGCTTTCTGTCCTGTGTGGACTATCATGTGTGAGTTTAATTGTGACTTCCGTCCAAACCTGCGTCCACAAAGATCACAAGCAAATGCTTTCTGTCCTGTGTGAACTATCATGTGTCTGTTTAAATGTGACTTCTCTCCAAACCTGCGTCCACAAAGATCACAAGCAAATGTTTTCTGTCCTGTGTGGACTATCATGTGTCCGTTTAAATGTGACTTCTGTCCAAACCTGCGTCCACAAAGATCACAAGCAAATGTTTTCTGTCCTGTGTGGACTATCATGTGTCTGTTTAAATTTGACTTCCGTCCAAACCTTTGTCCACAAAGATCACAAGCAAATGCTTTCTGTCCTGTGTGGACTATCATGTGTTTGCTTAAATGTGACTTCTCTCCAAACCTTTGTCCACAAAGATCACAAGCAAATGCTTTCTGTCTTGTGTGGACTATTATGTGTGAGTTTAATTGTGACTTCCGTCCAAACCTGCATCCACAAAAATCACAAGCAAATGCTTTCTGTCCTGTGTGGACTATCATGTGTGAGTTTAAATGTGACTTCTGTCCAAACCTGCGTCCACAAAGATCACAAGCAAATGCTTTCTGTCCTGTGTGGACTATCATGTGTTTGCTTAAATGTGACTTCCGTCCAAACCTGCGTCCACAAAGATCACAAGCAAATGCTTTCTGTCCTGTGTGAACTATCATGTGTCTGTTTAAATGTGACTTATCTCCAAACCTGCGTCCACAAAGATCACAAGCAAATGCTTTCTGTCCTGTGTGAACTATCATGTGTCTGTTTAAATGTGACTTATCTCCAAACCTGCGTCCACAAAGATCACAAGCAAATGCTTTCTGTCCTGTGTGGACTATCATGTGTTTGCTTAAATGTGACTTCTCTCCAAACCTGCGTCCACAAAGATCACAAGCAAATGTTTTCTGTCCAGTGTGGACTATCATGTGACCGTTTAAATGTGACTTCTGTCCAAACCTGCGTCCACAAAGATCACAAGCAAATAATTTCTGTCCTGTGTGGACTATCATGTGTGAGTTTAAATGTGACTTCCGTCCAAACCTGCGTCCACAAAGATCACAAGCAAATGCTTTCTGTCCTGTGTGAACTATCATGTGTGCCTTTAGATGACCATTTCGGTTAAATATTTTTCCACAGTCTTCACAACTAAATGTTTTCTTTTCTGACTGTTTTTTCTTGAATGAGCCTCCAGTTTTCTTCACTTTTAAATGTTCCTCGATAACCAAACAACTTGAAGACGTCACCGACTGACTCGTCTTGTGAAATTGTTTCCCATGCTCAGTGAAGCTGCAAGATTGGTTGACAATGTTTATGACTGACTCAGGAGTTCTGCTCTCCTTCCAGTCTTTGTCTTCGTCTTCAGGTTCTGACCCAGAGTCTGATGAGTCTTTTAGCTGAGGGTCAGAGTCCTTCACCTCATCACCTTCATCATCCTCACTGACTTCCGTCTCTGAAGAGCTGCAATCATCTCCATAAGTATTTAGAGCTGGGTTCCTGGTAGTTTCTCCTTCTCCACAGTCCTCTCCACCAGTTGCTGCTTTCATCTGGTCAGCTGAACTGCTTGTTGGAAGATCTTCCTCTTTTACTTGGTGCTGATGAAGCTGTAAAAACAGAGGTTTCTCTTCATCTTCCTCATTCTTCCAAGGAACAGCAATGAATGCAAACCCGGTGTCGTCTGTCTCCTTTTTCACACAAAACTGCTCTCCCTCTTGACTGGTCCACAGTTCCTCCTCTTCCTCCTTTATGTTGAGGGTCTCTGGATCCTGTTGGTCCACACCAAGCATCCGTACTTCAGGAGCTTCTTCTTTAATCAGCACCTTCTGCTGAACATCTGCAGGGACCACTGAAAACATGAACATCAGGAACAATTATAACTTTATATTCACACATACAGTGGTGCTTGAAAGTTTGTGAAGCCTTTAAAACCTTCTAAATTTCTGCATTAAAATGACCTAAAACATCATGAGATTTTCACACAAGTCCTAAAAGTAGATAAAAAGAAACATTTTTCATACTTGGTCATTTATTTATCGAGGAAAATTATCTAATATTCCATGTTTTTTCCTGAGATTTGGCAAGCTGTTTGATCAATAATGCAATCCCATATTTTCCTCCCTATCCACAGTATTCCTGAGGGTGTCACTGTATTTGCGAATGTGCATTGAACTTCCTGTCCGACACCGGAAGTGCCTTATTCCATAGGCGGAGTATGGATCGCGGGTGTTTTTGAAAGTTATTTTCATTCATTTTATCGGAGCAAACACAGCTTTTGTTTAAACGGAACGTTTACTGAAATGTCCTACCGGGGTTCAGGTACCTGCTGTGCTGTTCGCGGCTGCACCAACAACCGGACCAAGCTAAATCTTTGGCTAAAACAACAGTGTTTTCAACACGGACCCAAAACAAAGAAAGAGTGTTCCTGCATCCTTCTCTATGGCTGTGTCTGCGCGATCAGGTAACATCTGTAATTTCTTTTTATTCAGGGAGGGTTTATTAATGAGAGTTTTGGATGATTTACTGTCTTAAAATGATATATGTCAGGCGCGACCGGTACTTTTAGCCGAGATAGCTACTAACAAACCTTAGCCGAGAGGCCGGAGCAAACGCGTTCGCTATGTATGTATTTTTAAATTATGTCAGCGCGATCAGGTCACATCTGTAATTTCTTTTTATTCGGGGAGGGATATTAATGAGATTTTTGGAAGATTTACTGTCTTAAAACGATAGATCTCAGATGCTCCCGGTATTTTTAGCCGGGATAGCTGCTAACAAACCTTAGCCGAGAGGCCGGAGCAAACGCGTTCGCTATGTATGTATTTTTAAATTATGTCAGCGCGATCAGGTCACATCTGTAATTTCTTTTTATTCGGGGAGGGATATTAATGAGCGTTTTGGAAGATTTACTGTCTTAAAACGATAGATCTCAGATGCTCCCGGTATTTTTAGCCGGGATAGCTGCTAACAAACCTTAGCCGAGAGGCCGGAGCAAACGCGTTCGCTATGTATGTATTTTTAAATTATGTCAGCGCGANAAAAAAAGAGGATTACTAGTATCAGCCATTTGATGGTAGCAGAGTAGTAGTAGCAGTAAGGCATGCTTTGTATCATGTAATAGGTAAACGTGGCTATAATGACAAATACAAAAATGTTAAGACAGATACAACTGGACTTTATTTATTACACTTTACTGTTTTTTTTTTCTGAAACTTTTCTGAATTTTCCATGTCCTGGATGACTGAGAATCTTCACCAGCTATTAATGATACAAACGGCTTGCTATAGTCTCCCCACCTTGCTCGCTGCTTGGTGCTAGTGGGGGGTTGGGACGCTTGACAGAATCGGAGCTGCTATAATTCACTGCTCTCTAAAATAGTAATTATAATCCATCCTTTATTTTACATTATTTAAATTATTACAGGTCTCTCTTGTAAATACCATACCATTTTATTTATAGAGCACTTAAAACAGCAAGAGCAATATACAGGTAGTCCCCGACATACGACGGAGTTCCGTTCCTACGCCCCGTCGTAACCCGGATTTTGACGCAAGTCAGAAAACACACACACTGGCCGCCCCATTTACACTTACATGTACGGTACTGTACAGTTACCAAGCACTTAGCCTATCCTAACACAGTACCCTACATAATTATCAAAAAACACAAACAGTACATTTGGAGCCATAATGAAGGGGAAAATAAAGAGTTACCGTATTCGTCGGATTATAACACGCTCCTGTATATAATACGCTTTGTCCAATTATTGCCAATAAATTAGAAAAAATCCGTAAATAATACGCTTCGGTGTTTACCACGCATCTATTATGAGTCACCGCTACGCGACGCGTCAGCGCATCATTTGCCCTGCTTAAAATGGCGGCCGCAGAAGCCAGCGAGCACCGATAGACTTCACAAGAAAACACGGTAAAAACAATTATTTCTTTGCGAGAAAAAATATATTTCTTAGCTGACATTAAAGCACAAGGGTGTCATGAGCTTAACAAATTCACGAAATGTTCAAATCAGCTGGATTTAAAAAACTAGTTCGCCAATTTGCATGTAGGCAAGTAGGGACGCTTTATTTCTTTAAATTTAGCTAAATAAAAGCTTAAAAATATATATTTCTTAGCTGACAGTATAGCACAAGGGTTCCTGAGCTTAACCAATTCACGAAATGTTCGAAAGAGCTGGATTTAAAAATCTGCGGTGTGGTTTATGAGTTACGGTATCTTGCTAACAAAAACAGTGAACCTCACAGCTAACAGCAGCTACATCCAGAGCAGGGGGCGGGCAGCGACAGAGTCAGTCCGACCAGAGGAGGCTTTTTTCGGACACATGAGCTAGAAACGGTCTGGAAGTGTCTCCCTACCGGACAAAAGTGGTACTGCACCATTTTTTGCCCAAAATGAAAAACGACGAATCAGAGCCAAAAATGGGTCTAAGAATATGGGAAAAAAATCCATAAATTATACGCTTTGGTGTATAATACGCAGGACATTCAAATGAGCAAAAAAACTGAAAGTTATGCACCATAACTCATGTTCCCTGAAGGAAGGGAACGAGGTACAACATGATTGCTATGGGAATCAGCGCCTCCGCGCGGTTACCTGAAGTAATACACTCATGCCTTTACGGCTAGGGCGTCAGCGTTGCGCCAGAGGCCCCGCCCTCTGGATATTTAAGCGGCTGACGCCCGTCCATATTCCTCTAAAATGCACTTCACCGAGCTTTCGGCATTGAAAAGGGCCAGATGTGTTGCACCTCGTTACCTTCCTTCAGGGAACATGAGTTATGGTGCATAACTTTCAGTTCCCTTTCAGTCGTTCTCTTGGTGCAACACAATTGCTATGGGAACGTAATTCATTCACGCCCTTGAAATGCTCAGCAAAATGCATGCGAGAACATCTGACTTAATCCGGCAGGCATTTCCCAGCCACTCTTCACAAGGTATGTAGAGAGCACAGCCTGAGAAGAAAAATGCCACATGTAGAAACATCAGCCTGATGTTACCACTGGACATATACAGGTGGTCCCCGACTTACGAGCGCCCTGACCTACGAGCGTTCGACTTTACGAGATTATCATAATTAATAAAAATATGAAATTAAAAAAAAAAAAAATATTTTTTTTTTTTTTGGGTTTAAATGTTCTTAATTTCATGTGTTGCAGCTGTGAATGTTTTAAATGGCTTTATATATACGTAAAGTATCATTATTATCATTTTTTTAAATAATTTCGTGCTTTTTTGAACACTGCCGAGACTGGAACTAATGAATGAACTGGTATTCCGGTACTGCCGAAACTGGAACTAATGAATGTAAAATGGCGGAGCCGCCATTTTACATTCATTACTTCCGGTCTCGGTCGGCACTCGGCAGTCGGCTTTTGGAGGACTGTTTCTCCCATAAGAGCATGCCTCATACGGATAAATTAACTGGAAACACTCCCTGAACTCTGTGAATGTCTCAGGACTGGAGCAGCAGCCGCGATCGCTTCGCCAAGCGCTCCTACAGCACCGCGCGAGACCAGCAGCTCATGGTATGAGCTAAGCTAACATGCTAAACCGGACCCCACCAGAGCTGTTGCTTCGACAGCCGGCTTTGTGCGATCAGAGGTCCCTGGAGCTCGCCTCGATGTCGGACTGGAAGCCGAAGACATCGGGGGACAACGAGCTAACTTGGAATAACAAAGCCGACAGCATTTTTGGAGATGCAGATAAACCGGACTGCCCGGAGATGTCTCAGGCATGGAGAAGCTGCGGACTGGATTAGCAACGAGCTAACATTAGCCTCGTAGCTGCACCCTCGTAGCTCTCCGACAGCCGGCTTTGTGCGATCAGAGGTTCCTGGAGCTCGCCTCGATGTCGGACTGGAAGCCGAAGACATCGGGGGACAACGAGCTAACTTGGAATAACAAAGCCGACAGCATTTTTGGAGATGCAGATAAACCGGACTGCCCGGAGCTGCGGATTCGGGGGAGCTAATGCTAACAGATGCAGCTGATGGCGGCGCAAGCAGACGGCTTTCGGTAAGTTATTAAAACTTTTTCTGTATGAAGTTAGGATACTAACAGTCCTTTCTGTCTGGACTAGACAGTTGCACTGCACTTTGACTGCACATAGAGCGCGCGGAGGGGGGGTGCGAGAGACGACGTGTCTGTCGTGTGAAAACAAAAGGCAGAGAAAAGCACTGTTGTACCGAAAAAACTGTACAGGTATGTGTTTATAGATGAATGTGTGGTGTAATGTGCTAGCTAACTGCTTGTAAATAAAGTGTTGTGCATGTTTAAGGATCAGCATGTACGCTTGTTCAGTCTCATGTTGATAAACGGGTGTGCGCTGCAGCGCTAGCGTCTTTTTTCTATTTGCGAGCAAAGTTCCGGTTTTACGAGATAGCCACTGCGGGCAGTTCCGATGTACGAATTTTCGGTTTACGAGCAACTCATAAGTACGGAACTCGCTCGTAAGTCGGGGACCACCTGTAGATGAAAACACCATCTAGAGACAGTATAAATGTCCTCTACTAGTGTGATTACTCATCATCTCCTTTTTCCCTGGAAATCTTGAGAAGCAGGAGGAAAAGAGCAAGGGACCTATTACGCCACTGGCAATCAGATGGAAATTTGGAGGTAGAAAACCCAGTTCAAGCACAGGGTGACCTTCCAGGTCCCCAGGGGAAAAATGTATGTACAAGGGGCACGCACGAGTCCCTAATCTGCTTCTTGAACAGACAACTACTAGGACTGTGAAAGAGGCCCATCCTGATGTTGGAGAACTGTCAGAGGAGAGGAAAACCCTTCCACTGAAGCATCTCCCAAGTAAACATAAACACCAAGGGTGTCCCTTGTGTATGCTGCTGTTGTTGTTGGAACAAAGACAATCAGGCCTTAGGCCCTCAGCCATTTCCCTTCAGTGGCCAGGCTGAAGGCTGCCACAGCTCCGGACGTGGGTGTAGAAGCTGCCCACGTGCCTGAGTCAGCAGGTCTCTGTAAAAAGGCAACTGCCATGGTATAACTGAACATTAAGAAGTAGAGGTTACATTGTGAGCTTGCTCCGCATGGGAACAAGTCCACAGAGGTTCTTTCAAACCGTGACCAGACCTGATCCACGACTTGTGGGTTCAGTCTTCATTCTGATTCCAAAAGAGAGACCCTCTTGAGAGGGCATTCGCTCCGTAACTCAGTTCATTCGGAACATGAGTTGCCCTGAACGACAATAATCCTGGAGCGTACCATGTGAGCATCCTCTGTGTCAGGCTGAGGAGGGCTTGGGATCTCGTCCCCCCTTCACAGTCAATGAAGGACACCGTGGTTTTGTTATCTGATTACACCAGGACGTGCTGTCCCGTAATCAGACCTTTACCAACTAAGTATTTTGCTGACAGGAATACGGCCAACAAATCCAGGAAGTTGATGTACAATCTTGCTTACTGCTCATTCCAGAGGCCTCGGGCATTCTGATTTCTGCAGACTGCCTCCCTATCCTGTTTCCGAGGTGTCCGTCATGATGACCACACGGGATGACACCCTACCTTATGGGATCCCTTCCGTGAACACGGACAGGTCCCTCCAAGGTTTCCGGGGCCCTCAGGCACTTTGAAAAGATTCTAAACTTTCTTGCTCACCCAAACGGGGACAGGTCGTTTTTGTTGGTTTAGCCATATATGCAAGGCCCGTATCTTCAGCAATGCGTGTGGCACACAGGGTATGGCTTTCGCCAATAGGCCTAAAAGGCGTTGGCACGTTTACAAGGGAATCCGTTGATTTAGTTTAAAACTTTGCCGGGCAACGGCGAATCGAGGAAACACGTTCCTCTGAGAGCCATGCCCTGTACCGGATGGTGTAGACCTGCACTCCCAGAAATACGGTAATCCGTGATGGGGTCAGGTCACTCTTTCGTAGGTTTAGGACAAAACCGATAAGACTCCAGGTGAGAGATCACCCTACAGGAGTGTGACTGGGCCTGCAATCTGCTTCCGACCAAAAACCAGGAGGTCATCCAGGTAGTTCATAATTCTGACTCCTTGATTCCTACACTGTAAATGGAAACATGGTATTTAATTAAAAATAGTAAATTGACTTAAATCAGTTTTCATCAAATAGTGATTAAGACTCACTTTTAGTAAGTTACTTGTAATTTGTGGTCAAAAAATCTCAGTAGCTCAGTTAACTTGAGCTCGTTTCATTTAGAAAAAGTAAGTTTTTGATAAGTGTGAACAAATCCCGTATCATATCGCGATAAGAAGACATCTCGCGCATGCTCAGAATAGAACCACACACGCACACTGCGCATGCCTCATTTTTGAGCGCGTTTCACTCTTCTCTTGGGAAATATCGTAACAGATACCAGTAAGTATGTTTTTTTAATCATAATGTATGAAGTTGGTATTAAAATGTTTTTTAACAGGCGATGTTGGTGTGCATTTCTCGCAGAAATATGGGTATTGTCTCAGCTCGTGTTAGCTAACGGTAGAGCTAGCCAACTAATGATATTTAACATAAACCTAGCTAGTGGCAATATTCCACAATATAATTTTAAATTTTCGTTTGAGGCAATTGTGCTCTCGCGTGCCGTGGAAGTTAAGAGTCGCAGGGAAAAGAAAGGTGGAGGCACGCGGGGTGTCTTCCCCCAGTTGCTTCTTAGCAGCTAAGCTAAGAGGATACACGAGTGAGTCGCACAGACTGCAAACACTTAAAAAAATAATAGCAACCTGAACCAAACGTTTGGTTCTGCTGCCCCTTGGCTTGTTGATCACGGATCAGACAGGCCACCAGCAAACCTCCCATTTCAGTCTGCTCAACAACTACTAGCTAGCTTCTGTTAGCTGTGCAAAGGGTCCCTGTGTGAAACGGTGAGCATCTTCTTCTTTCGGCTTTTCCCTTTTCAGGGGTCGCCACAGCGAGTCATCCTCCTCCACCTCACTCTGTCCTCTGCATCCTCATGTCCTCACTCCAACTACCTTCATGTCCTCTCTAACTGCATCCATATATCTTCTCTTTGTCTTTTTCCTGGCAGCTGCAGCTGCATTTGTACTCGGACCCACACAAATATCTGAGCTTGACATGTAATGAATAAGTGATTATTCTCATGTGTAATGTAATTCGAACTGTAAAACTAAAATAGTTTTTTTCTTAATTTTCTAATTTATAACCACAAGTCTGGTTAATGTTATTACAGGAAATCCCTGTTTGGAAAAGCATCTTCAAAAAGCTTTGGTTTCAAAATAAGCGCTGTTGATACATGAACAGCCGAACAGCAACAGAAAAGCAACAGCTTCTCTCAGAATCAAAGTTGTGTAAACAGGGCCAAAGTATCAGTGGAATTGTTGTTTTTAGCCTTTTTCAGTTTTTCCTGTGCTTCCCTAGCCTGGCCCTCGCCATTCCTACGCAGCTCCGCTCAATTCTCATTTCCCTTCACTGCTGGGTCTGGGACTTGTCCCATAGACAAGGATATCTCCGGTAGATTTTTGACCGGACCAATCAGAGAACAGAAGGCGGAGTTTTGAACGACGTCGACTGACGTCGTCATTCAAAATGGCTGCCGCCACGAAGGAATTTTCAATAAAACAAGGTAAACTATTATTTCTCTGCTGATAAAAAATATATTTCTTAGCTGACGTTATATCAGAAGTGTTCCTGAGCTTAACAGTTCCTAAATCAAT